>CM067298.1:13738476-13788539 GCA_034231615.1 Meghimatium bilineatum | reverse complement strand
GAAGGTTCTTGTGATTGTAACTTGCGAAATTCTTGTAATCTCAAATAGGATTTATTGAATTCATAAGAGAACTATGCAGACAGGAAGGTTAAACATTCCACTTGCTGTTCTTTTTAACATGTCTTTTAGTGCCGTTTGTGATTTTATTTGTAGTGTCGAGCAACAAACATTTCTTGACTATTTTCTCATTCTCTCTCTCTCTCTCTCTCTCTCTCTGAATGCTTATCGTGACAATATCGTTGCTGTTTTTATTAGCAGTCTCTGTTCTTTCCTGACAATACGATTAGTATTTATTAACAGCTGCCCTCATCAAATGATAAAATTATTACTATTTGTATGGCCGTGTCACTAGAGTTGATGAAAAGAGAGCTCTACAGTCCTATGTAACTCTTATATTAGCATATGGATGCGAGTCTTTGACAATAAACAAACAGGAAAATGTGAAATTAGAGGCAATAAAGTTTGTGGTTCTATAGAAAAATTCTGACAATACCATGGACTGCCAGGAAAACTAATGTGGAGGTGTTGAAAAAGTCAAATGCGAAACGGAGCTTAATCAATAATATAAAAATGACAATCTTCATTTTTGGCCACGTTATGAGACAAGGAGGTTTGGAGAACATAGTCACAACAGGCAAGGTTGAAGGTAACAGAGACAACGTGAGAAAATATTAGGCAGTTTAACAACCTGGCACGGCAAGGAAACAACAACGATTTTGATACATAATACTGGAGATAGAGAGCTGTGGAGAGCCATGATCGTTGTGCCATACCGGTAGCTTCTCTTAACGCTGATTGTGGCGGGCCAAGTCTTTCTCCTCAGGTCTGAGTACTGGGGATATTCTTTAAGATACGTATGCTATCATATTCGACAGGTTGCAATGACAAAGGCCAGTTGTACCTATTTTGAATTGGTGTACAGGTGATGTCTTATTTTGTTGTAACCAGTTCTGAGGCTCAGATGAATAAAAATGATTACCAAGAGTATTATCTTGAGATTCGTGTAAAATAAAACTGGCTTAGCAACATCATACCATACACATGTTGTTTAAATAAAACATCATACCATACACATGTTGTTTAAATAAAACATCATACCATACACATGTTGTTTAAATAAAACATCATACCATACACATGTTGTTTAAATAAAACATCATACCATACACATGTTGTTTAAAAAAAACATCATACCATACACATGTTGTTTAAATAAAACATCATACCATACACATGTTGTTTAAATAAAACATCATACCATACACATGTTGTTTAAATAACAACATCGTACCATACACATGTTGTTTAAATAACAACATCGTACCATACACATGTTGTTTTAATAACAACATTATACCATACACACGTTGTTTTAATAACAACATCGTACCATACACATATTGTTTTAATAACAACATCATACCATACACATGTTGTTTTAATAACAACATCATACCATACACATTTTTTAAAATAACAGCATCATACCATAGACATGTTATTTACGTAACAACATCATACCATACATACAATTATAATATTTTTGTCAAATCAATATACATTATGTTATCAATGTCAGTCGTGGACAGTAATTAAACAGCACGAGAGGAAGCTTGCCATGTATAAAATGAGATGTCTAAGAAAAATGATGAAAAACGATTTAAAAAAGGGAAATTTAACACTATGCATCAACTACACAACCATTGCACTGATTAGGGCATTCAAGCAAAATACTACTTGATATCATTATGAAATGATTACAACATAAGTTGGAAGAAGAGTTAAATGAAACACAGGCAAGTTTCAGAAAGGGCAGAGGCACCAGAGACTATATTTTCAATATGCAGAACATCATAGAGAAATGCAGAGAGTTTAATGTCGACATCTGCACATGCTTTGTTCATCATCAAGTGACTTATTCTTTCCAGAACGTAGTCTTTCCTATGGATTTCTTGAATTCTCCGCGGTCTTGAGCAAGTTGCCCTGCATCTTCCAGTGAAATGCGCAGGCATTCTTGAATGTATTTTGTCCAACGGCGTCTTGGTCAGCCTTTGCCCCTGTTGCCTTCTATCATCCCCTCCATTAACATTCTCTCTATGCCGTCGTGTCTCTTAATATGACCGAAAAAGCTAGCTTTTTCTTTAATATAGTGTTCAGAAGCCATCCTTCCTGGACGTTAATTGTTCGTAACACCTCCTGGTTTGTTTTCTTCGCTGTCCATGGTATTCTCAAAACTCTTCTATAACAATTTAATTCAAATGATGTTATTCTCTTGGCCACTGTTTTATTTAGTGTTCATGCTTCACATTCATATGTCGCCACAGGAAATACACATGTTCGTAGTAAAAACAATTTGGTTCTTATGTTAGTACCTTGCCATAGTTTCTTTATCTGTTTTAATTTTGCCAGCGCCATTGCCATTCTTCTCTTGACCTCAACTGCGCAGTCCCCCGCATTGTTTATATTAGTTCCTAAATAATCAAAATGTGTCACTTCTTCCAAATTGCAGTTCTCAATATTAATTTTGGGTCTTGATTTAGTTTTGTCAGTTGCCATTATTTTTGTCTTTTTCATATTTAAGAACAAGTTTTTCTGTTCGCTGAACTTTTGGGTTGACTTAATTATGTTCAGTAGATCGTGTTCGTTTGTTGTTAATAGCACTGTGTCGTCTGTATATCTAATTTCTGGTATCTGCAGCCCTCCTATATTTATGGGTCTGAAATTAGGCTTCATTGATTCTTGTCTCACGTTTCTCATTATATTTTCCGCATAGATGTTGTAGATGCATAGAACAAGTATGGAGACAAGGTACAGCCTTGTCTTACTCCTTTCTGTACATTTAACCACTCTGATCTTGCACCTTCAACTTTTACCGCTGCTTCGTGATCTTTATACAGCTCTGCTATTAGTCGTGTAATGTGTTTTGGGAAACCCATATCGTTAATTATTTCCCATAATTGATGGTGATTGACACAGTCGAATGCTTTGGTGTAGTCAATGGTGAGGTCTGTGCATGTTATACTCTCTACATTTCTCTATGATCATCCTCATGTTAAATATATGATCTCTCGTGCCTCTGCCAGTTCTGAAACCTGCTTGCACTTCATGTTAAATATATGATCTCTCGTGCCTCTGCCAGTTCTGAAACCTGCTTGCGCTTCGTGGATCTCATCCTCCATATTGTTATGTATTATTTTCATTATAATGTGTAGTAGTACTTACTGCATTGGCTGATCAAGGCGATTGTTCTATAATTTGAACATATTTGCATACTACCCCTTTGTTGACTACACAAAAACATTCAATTGTGTACAACATCAAAAACGATTGGATATCAAGAATCACATCGGTTTTCCGCTGCATCTAATCCGCCTCATCGAAACATTATATCAAGACCAGCAGCAATGAGAGTAAATAGTGAAACATCTGATTAGTTCATCGTGGGAAAAATAGTCAGACAAAGATATGCTCTATCACCATATCTCTTCTAAATTTATTCAGAGAACAGAATGAGGAATGTAAGAAATGACCAACAAAGAAATAACTTCGACCCACTCAACATCGGAGTGCATGAGGTAGAAGAACTAAGATATGCTGATGCTACAATATTATTGGCACACATTTAAGCAGTTCTCAGACACATCATAAACTCCATTAAAGAACGTAGGGAAAACAAAACCTATTTCTGAATGAAAACACGACAAAGATTATGGCAAGCGACACAACCACCTGCAAGTTCTAAATCAGTATCAACAACAGAGAATTAGAAAGAATCATCAGTTTTGAATACCTTGGTTCTCTTATCAATATTAAAGGTGATTGCTATGAAGAAGTCAGAAGGAGGTTAGCTATCGCGTCAAAGAAGCTGATACAAACGAAAAACATGGCCGAGCTGTTGCAAAAGAACAAAACTAACATTCATAAGAGCTTGCAAAATAAAATAGCATTTGAAACGGAATATTACAGAGAAAACCTCAGAATACAATGGACCAAAAGATCACAGTATAGAGATCCTGAGAAAAATGAATATAAAAGATACTTGCTAAGCAGCATGGTTCTTTCATGAAAATTACAATATTTTGGCAATATCCTACATCATGACAGCCTAGAGAATAATGACAGCCTAGGCAGCATAAAGGAGGGGATGATGCCAGAGAGACGAGCAAGAGGCAGACCAAGAAGAAGATGGGCGGAAGACATCAAAGACCACCTGAATATGGCAGTAACAGAAGCAGGAAGACTGGATCAAAATCGACAGAAGTTTCGAAAAGTTGTTAATTTCTTATTCTGAGTTCATTCTCAAACTCCTGCAGATTAGCAGGATGTAGTCCGGAGAACGGAATGAGTTGTGTCATGATTTATAGCATTGCTGAGATACCTGCGCCTTTCGTCCTGACAAATCCGACTTCAGCATGGCTTTGGGTCCACTGACCCTATATGGGATGGGACAGCCAACTCCATACCATAACCTCCTTAGTCGCCTCTTACAACATGCATGGAAGATAATTAGTGTTGCTATTCTTTGCTCCCCTTTCGGGCTCCGGCAAAACACAGGTGGAAAAGCTGTTATGATTGCTACATCTTGTTCAGGGTATGATACATGATGAAGAAAAATAGCGAACATAACAAGAAGAGGCCACGCAAGGAATCAAGCGAATGCAAGAACTGTTGAAACAACGTAAGTGACCAGATATATTGAAAACAAACGTACATGGTTAGACCAATATGAGAGAATGAACCCATAATGGCCATCAGTGAGAGCATACACAATGAGAATAGAAGCACCAAGAGACAGCGGAAAACTAAGCAAATGGGGGATTTAATGAATTACTACCAGAGACAATATTACTGCACATCAAATGACCAAACTTCTGAGCCCCAAAATCGATTGTCATTAAATACCTGCGTTGCCTTACATCAAAATTAGGAGAAAATACATTGGATATAAAAATATAACATTTATTACACCCTAGAAAAAATGAAAATGCAGGGGAGGATGTCAGGGAGACGAACAAAGACAAAGTAATGAAAGAGATGGACACAAACATTAAAGATTACTTGAACATAGCACTCATGGAGACTGAAATATCATCACAAGAGTTGTGCTAACTGTTGATATCCTATTCAGTATATGATACGTGGTGACGATTGATATATCTACATTCCATCTCCCCATAAGATGATCGTGTACATTGAACGAGAATGTAAGAAAAACGACATTCATACCTGGGCAGTAGCCTGGATCGCCTTTCTGACCACGAAAACCAGGAGGACCATCAATTCCTTAAAGATAAACCATCGAAGAAACACATTATGAGCACTAGTAATAATGACATTTCAATTATCAGTATTATAAGAAACACATTATGAGCACTAGTAATAATGACTTTTCAATTATCAGTATTATAAGAAACACATTATGAGCTCTAGTAATAATGACTTTTCAATTATCAGTATTATAAGAAACACATTATGAGCACTAGTAATAATGACTTTTCAATTATCAGTATTATAAGAAACACATTATGAGCACTAGTAATAATGACTTTTCAATTATCAGTATTATAAGAAACACATTATGAGCACTAGTAATAATGACTTTTCAATTATCAGTATTATAAGAAACACATTATGAGCACTAGTAATAATGACTTTTCAATTATCAGTATTATAAGAAACACATTATGAGCACTAGTAATAATGACTTTTCAATTATCAGTATTATAAGAAACACATTATGAGCACTAGTAATAATGACTTTTCAATTATCAGTATTATAAGAAACACATTATGAGCACTAGTAATAATGACTTTTCAATTATCAGTATTATAAGAAACACATTATGAGCACTAGTAATAATGACTTTTCAATTATCAGTATTATAAACGATTATTATTACGTCTTCTTTCTCAAACTCTTGCAGAGTTGCAGGATGTAGTCTGGAGAACGGAATGCTGTGTTTTATGGTTTACATCTGTGCTGCGATATTTGCGCATTTCGACCTGACAGATCCGGACTTCAGCATGACTTCTAGGTCACCGTTATTCTGTATGGGATGAAAAAGCCACCTGCAGGCCATAACTGCCTTATCTGCCTCTTACAATATGCCCCTCTCGATCTCCAGCAACATCATGCATGATTATTATTACTGTTTTTATTGTATTAATATCTGTTTGATGCATATGAAACAATCGCTGCATTTACTATGCTAAAACGGCCTTTATTTCCATAGCCCACGGAAAGCCTCCCTGCACTTCTTCACAAGAAAATAAGCAGTAACGAAATTAACAAATAAATTCGTTTTTATTTTTGCACGACACTGAGGTTCATTGGTGAATACAGTGTTAGACCGCATTTTTCACTGTCCAACGGCATATCTAGGGATGATGTGGAACATCACGCCCACAGCCTTTACTTTCTCAAAAGAAAGCACCCATTTCCATAGGTCTGATCTACCTAGGAACCGCTGGTGATTTAACAATTATTTCCTGTCGAACTGGAGAATGAAACTTGGATCAACCGGCTAGGAAACCACAACACTAACAACTGAGCCAGCGGTGCCATTGTGCACATACATATAATATACATACTATACATGATTGATCAGCCCTGTGGCTGAAGGTAACGCACTATATAAATCCGTTTTGGACACTGTAGAGAAGTTAAAAATTAAACGTTCCCCTAAGTGAGAAAATATGGATAGACACCAGTCTCACATCTAACTTTATTAGTCGCCTCTTACAGCATGCATGGTATTCACGACCGTACTTGTCATGTTCTATCCTTCAGTCTCCTCTACAGCACACACGCTATAACAAATTCATTTTTAAAATAAATACATCACATCATCACCGAAGACGTTTGTGTTGGACCATTGGCGGAAATAAAAAGACCAAGTAACGCATTTCCATTCTTTGGAGTAAACAGCGACACTTATTAGAATAAACGATTTTACAAAAAAATACATTTTAAGACAAGTGGAACGTTGCAATTTACCTGGAAGGCCAGTATCTCCTGATAGTCCTTTCATACCAGGTATCCCTGGCAGACCAGACATGCCTCGTTCTCCTTGAGGTCCTGTGAACCCTCTGTCCCCTTTAGTACCGTCGATACCAGGAGAGCCATCACGACCTGGTGGTCCAGGCTCACCTGGAAATAGAAAGCTGCTGTCAGAATACAAACTTTGAGCAAGAAATATGTTGGAAACTGTCGAAAATTGTATAAATATTTGCCCAAGCTGCAGATTTTTAACTCTTTATTTATCTCTATATATAAGAAGGCCACATAAACCCACAAGTCATGCCGGCAAGCCAATAAAAGCCCGTTTTTAAATACTACATTCTTAATATATTAAGACAGAAATATAAAACCATAACTGAAATAAAAGATTAACAAGAACTGTCACTGAAAATGTGTGATCGATTGTTGCAACATACAAGGATTGATAGTTGCAAGATACAAGGATCGATAGTTGCAAGATACAAGGATCGATAGTTGCAAGATACAAGGATCGATAGTTGCAAGATACAAGGATCGATAGTTGCAAGATACAAGGATCGATAGTTGCATGATACAAGGATCGATAGTTGCAAGATACACGTGACCTGACGATGGGTCGAATTGTAATTATTGTTTGATCAAGGATCATTAAGTAACTTATAAATATTTATTATTCTCTCTTCATTTTAATGTTTTAATTTTCCTTTTCTTCTTATGCGTTCGTTCTCAAACTCCTGCAGATTAGCATTAGTAGTTCGGACAACGGAATGTCTTATATCATGGTTAACGGCTTAGATATGCTATCTGCACCTTTCGGCTTGGCTTCAGCATAGTTTCTGTGTAATTTTAACTTATATGATATAGGACAGGCAACTTCACCTTAAAATATCCGTAGTCGTCTCTTACGACATGTATGGAAGGTAAATAGTGTTGCAACTTTTTTTCCTCTTATGGGTCCTGGCAACACGTGGACTAATGTTTCAGTAAAAACATAGACTAGTTAAAAGTTTTGTAGGACTTGAATACTATTGATGATTCTATACCAACCCGAAAAATTGGAAATCAGTGAACTGTCCAAATATTAAATCGAACATATATCGGACATATAGAGAGACACGATAGTTTAGAAATATTAATCATGGAGGAAAAGTTCCAGGAAATATTAATTATGGAGGGAAATTTCAAGGAAAGAAAACATGGAGACCAAGACTATGATGGACACAAGATATCAAAGACCTTCTGAATATTACTCTAGAAGACACTGGACAGCTAGCACAGAACTGAGAGGCTTACAGAGTTGCAGTGAGAACGACGTTCTGGCATGGACATGTCATATAGATGTGTCATGTGACGTATTCCTTCCAGAACGTTGTCTTCCCAATGAACTCTCTGAACCTCTCTCTGTCTTGGGCGATGTGGCTTGCATTTTCTAGCGATGTATTCATGTTATCTTTAATGTCGTCAGTCCATCGTCTTCTTGGTCATATAGATAGATAACTCAAATATAGGAACTCAGTGACATGTCACTATGAGTTGGTTGATTGCTGAACCTTTGTTTTTGTGTTCGGTCCATGATCTCATGCCCTTTGACTCTATGCCCTTGTGTGATCTATGCATTTGTTTATGAGCTGTAGTTGTGTTCTATATATTTGACGGAGAAGCATTTTTTCTACATCATATGGCGCTGGAAATTTTATAAAGGATTGTGGTCAGCAGTTTCAATAAGTACACAGTCGATATCCTAGTGTGTTGTGGTTGTATTCTGTTCAGGTGATATTTAAGCTTTATATGTTCCGAGCGATGTCGGAAGATGGTATTCTGGTCTTTCTTTCCTATGAGGTTGATGGTGTCTTATAGATTTGTGATTGTCACAACATTTGTAGATGTCCCATGAAATGTTTTCCATCGTCCACCTGCTCCGCCAAGTATCTTTGTATACACTATATGTATAAACCACATTATTGTACGTGATACTATACTGTACGTGATACTATACTGTACGTGATACTATACTGTACGTGATACTATACTGTACGTGATACTATACTGTACGTGACACTGTACGTGATACTATATAGCATATGACACTATACTGTACGTGATACTATACTGTACGTAATACTATACTGTACGTGATACTATACTGTACGTGACATTATACTGTACGTGACACTATACTGTACGTGACACTATACTGTACGTGACACTATACTGTACGTGACACTATACTGTACGTGACACTATACTGTACGTGATATTATACTGTACGTGATATTATACTGTACGTGATATTATACTGTACGTGATACTATACTGTACGTGACACTATACTGTACGTGATACTATACTGTACGTGATACTATACTGTACGTGACACTATACTGTACGTGACACTATACTGTACGTGACACTATACTGTACGTGATACTATACTGTACGTGATACTATACTGTACGTGATACTATACTGTACGTGATACTATACTGTACGTGATACTATACTGTACGTGATACTATACTGTACGTGATACTATACTGTATTTAGCGTGCATCACATATATGTTGTCTATATTGCCTTTGATGTCAGTATCATATATATTATTTATTATGTTAATATCGTACATAATGTTACTTATGTCAACACCACATATATATCAGGCATAATATCATCATATATAATATCATCATATATAATATCATCATCTATAATATCATCATATATAATATCATCATATATAATATCAAAGATTTATTTAATCATAGATAGTGGTTTGACTGAAAATGAATCCAGAGGCGATGTCAAACAAGAGGTACTGACTTGTCAATGCTCGACACCAGTGACGTTGTCTTTAGATTATTGAATCACCGGTGATTGTTCCCACCAAATCCGATACTATAGTTTGCTGCGAGAATCTGAAAAATGTTTAAAAGGCGTAGAGGATTGACTTAATTGTACCGAGTTTTCCATATGTACTTCGCCTCTCCCATAGAAGTGACACACCTTCTGTCAAAAGTACCACTCATAGCACGTAACTCCGCAGCTACAAGCAATAATTTCCATTGATCTCTGAAAAAAATTAATCCTGAAAGCAAGACGTCGACAAAGGAATTCGACCCCATGACATTTGAGCACAGAGCTAACGGTTTAACGACTACACTTGGGATATCCCTGCGAGAATCTGAAAAATATCTTCAGATTTATGACAAAAATCACTGTTCTTCTGAAGAACGTTCATTATCTTTTACATCTGTTAGACTCTAAAGTTTCATACAAATACTAACACGAAAGTATCAAGGTACTATTGTTTTTTTCTGGATGCTAGACCAATTATTCTGGCACTTCCATATTTATTATTACCAAATTATAATTACGGCCAAAGGGACAAAGATACGAGGTTGCCACTAGGGCCTTCTTCTTTTTGTCTTTATCTAAGTGTCCACTCTAATATTATATCTTCACAAAGTATTGGGGAAGAGTATATGAACTCTTCAGCCTCAGACCAGTATCTACCAGGTTTTTTTCAACACCAATTGTTTTTAATTATCTGGAAAAAAACAACTATATCAAGCTATCCATAAATTATGTCAAAAGGTTTGGATTCCCAGCCCATTGTCAACAAGCTGTCAAGAAATCAGGAACACTCTGATAAATTAATTCAAAAATAATTTTTATTTGCACAAATCAACGAAAAAAAAACAAACAACTGCGCGATTTTATTTTGATTGTTAGAAAAATTGTTGTCATGCGAACAATTTAATTGGTATATTAAAAGTATTATTGTTGACGCCAACTTTTGTAAATTCACCCTGTTCTTGTCAAAAACTGTTCCAACCCCCCCCCCCCCCCCCGATTGTTGACATAATTTAAAGACAGCCTTCTATGTAAATATTTTTACCAGGTAGACCAGAGACTCCAGGGGGACCTGTGGAAAAATTATAGTAAAAACTTTAATGATAATTTATAATACAAAATAGTTAACAGGGTGTATTAACACTGGTGTAAATTACATAAGTTAGTTCTCTGCTGGTTTCAAAGTTCTCTGATGGTGTCGAAGATCTACGATTGTGTTGAAGATCCTTGATGGTATCGAAGATCTTCCATGGTGTCGAGTTTCTCTGATGATGTCGAAGATTTCTGATGTCAAAATGGCTCAGAAGATGTAGAGGATTGACTCTCATATGTACTACATCACTCTTAACTGAGCACAAAACCGCCTGCTGAGAGTACCTTTCGTAGTACGCAACTCCATAGCTTTAAACGGATCCTCAGGGATCTCCAAAAATATCCGCTTGTAAATAAGTGTTGTGAATTTGAACCCACGACCTCTAGAGCACAGACTGAACGGCTTAACCTCTACGCGAGGGAGAACCCTTGAACCAAAGTAAGGTAACATAAAAGTGATATTTAGTCACATCATGTTTAACAATATTAATCAACAGATCAAGATCTTCAATGTTTATGTTTTTATACTATGTAGATATTTACCCATTCATACGTCTTATTCTTCGGTGTTTGTTTCCAAACTTTCCATATACTAGCAGAATGTACTTACAGCGTTTGTTTCAAACTTCCATATACTAGCAGAATGTACTTACAGCGTTTGTTTCCAAACTTCCATATACTAGCAGAATGTACTTACAGCGTTTGTTTCCAAACTTCCATATACTAGCAGAATGTACTTACAGCGTTTGTTTCCAAACTTCCATATACTAGCAGAATGTACTTACAGCGTTTGTTTCCAAACTTCCATATACTAGCAGAATGTACTTACAGCGTTTGTTTCCAAACTTCCATATACTAGCAGAATGTACTTACAGCGTTTGTTTCCAAACTTCCATTATACTAGCAGAATGTACTTACGGTGTGTGTTTCCAAACTCCCATATACTAGCAGAATAGCCTTAGTGGGTACAGGATTAATTCGGGAAGTAAAGACTGCGAGGGAGAGGAGATGGCTCCCGCCCTCATTTGCAGAGCCACTAAAATGTGAGTTCGCTAAACATTTTCAAAACCAGTACGGCATTAATAAATACTATGAGTTACTTTACTTTACTTGCTATACTAGAATAATGAAGCCCAGAAAACGGAATGCGCTGTGTCGTGGTTTATAGCTTCGTTGCCATACCTGCGTCTTTCGGCCTGACACACACATGACTTCAGTATTGCCTCCGAGTTATTTTACCCTCTATAGGATGGGAGATCCAACTCAATTCCTGAACTTCCTTAGTAGTCTCATACGACGTGCATGGAAGGTGATAGTGTCATCCATTCGTTGCTCTCCAATCAAGGTCGGGCAACCACTCGGTGGACACATTCACATAAATAAGAGACATGGTAATCAACATTTTGGTTAGAGTGATTAGAATTTTGTTTTAACGAATATGCTAATTATTCGTAAAGAAACATACACCCTTCGAGTATTCAAGTACGTAACTAGCAGACATTCTTGGACATACAGTTGATAACATTTTAACATGAGGGAAAATATAATAGTTATTAGGAAAAAACTACTAACAACATCAGGATAGAACTAATATACTATACACAAATTACTATAGCACATTTCACTAGCTTTGCCCTCAAACAAACGTAAGTATCTGAGCAACCGTCTAACGTATAGATGTCATTGTTTGCATACGATGTTATTTTTGGTTAGACCCAACTAATTTATACTTTATTTTTGTGCATAGTGTCCAATTTGAATGTGCGAATAAAATCCTATGATCTTTGTCGATACCAATTATTGTCCTCTCGAAAAAAAGAAGTTTTACCACTTCAGACAGATTTTGTGAGTTGATTAGGTATAGTCGTGTCTACCATTACAATAATGTTTCCACCATTTTCGCAAATGAATACCCGTTGACGATGATTTCTAAAATTATCGGTATACGAGATACTTGTAATACTCTTTCTCATTGACATTTATTATACAACAATACTGGACTTTCATTGATCTAATTATGTCATATATATCATCACTTTGAAGATAACAGATAATCATAATGGAAGTTGCTCCTTAATATACTGGTCAATCAATACAATGTAACTGCGTGAAACGTAACAACACTTAGACTTACGTAAAATACATAAACCTGTGTTGTACATAAGTCTAATGAATGTACTTGTCAATAGCTCTTTGTTGTCGCGTTATACTCCTTAAATGACTTTCGGCGTAGGGGTAGAATTCTATGGAGACGTCCTTTTTGTGTGCTTCATATATGCAGTGCAGAATTTACGTATAAGCTAAACATGCTATAGGTTAGGCGCCCCACTTTCTTGGGGGCCCCAAAAAATCATATTTGGCACTGACATATATAATATCTGGACTTGAAATGGGCCCCATATCTCAAATAGCTTAGGGCCTTATCAAGTCTAAAGCCGGCGCTGCATATATGTTTGTTGTCGTTGATTCTTTATTTCTGTAATTCATCTTTTGAATGGTTTTACCCCTGGCTCATGTCGTACTCATGTCTATTGTGTCCGTATAGCAATGTTTGATACTAGTCTTTTAGTTATCCCATCAGAAGATTGTCGTTCTCGTTCATTACTGTGGTTTGCATTGATTTATCTAACTATACTATATTATAACAATATCTTCTCATTTCTCTGACCTCACATAAATATGTGGTTTTCATTTCTCTGACCTCACATAAATATGTGATTTTCATTTCAACTCTGTGAGACTTATAAAGTATAAATTTGTTGGGTCTAACCAAGAATAACATCGCATGCAAACAATGTCATTAATACGTTAGACGGTTTATCAGATTTGTAATACATTTGTTTGAGGGTAAAACGGTGAAACGTTCTATAGTCATTCATGCATCCACTAATTAGTTGTTCTAGATGTCTCTTGCACTCTCAGAATTCGTCATTGATATATCCTAGTTATCCGGTTATACCGACTCTGTGGTGGCTTGGTACAGAACGCGTCTGTGACGGTGAAGGTTTCAGGTTCGTATCCCAGGAAAGCAATTGTGAATCCAGGACCGTTCGAAACGCAATGGCAGACTACTTAACGTATTTATATTGCATATAAAACTCACTACAGAAAAAAAAATGCTGGATTGATGGCTATATCCTTAATAGGAACTGCACCAATTTTTGAAATATATCCTAGTTATGGGATCCATGATAGCTTACGCCAGTCGGCACGGAGCCTGATGATGATAACTATGAAATTATGATAATACTGAGAATTAACATATATACACATCCACAATGGCAACAAAATTAACCTGGTTCGCCTTTGACACCAGGGAATCCTAGCAATCCTCGTACTCCTGGCTCTCCTTTTGGACCTCTGGCCCCTGCACATCCAGTCGCATGGTACAGATAGGAGTAGTTTTAAAATAAATATAGGCAGAATATACAAGTGATACAGCGGTCATATATATATATATATATATATATATATATATATATATATATATATATATATAATATATATATATATATATATATATATATATATATATATATATATATATATATATATATATATATATAATTATTAAATTGCAAACACAAATTTGATATGACATAAAGTAATGGGTATGATATACCATTTACAGAATATATTCACAAATATTCAGCGCAAAATTTAATTATATCATAAAGTTTCGGATCACATTATAGCACATAGCAAAGCATATATAGACATATAAGCGAGAACCTAGTTAAAAAAACAAAAACAAATTGTGAATTATGAATTTAAAAAACAAAGTTCCCTGTGGTCAACTTGGGGGCTGCGAAAATAATGATAGTGACATATTTGGCAGCACAGATCCGTCTAGAAGTGCCACAAGAATATAACTTTTTGAACCATAAACGACAGATTTCTATCAGTTAAGCTGAAAAATCCTTGTGATTTGCAAAGAGAGTTAATGACTTCTTTTGGACCCAATTGGGGATGGGGGGGGGGGGAAATAAAATGTGTACAAAAGGAAGACAACAGGTGAAAAATGGTTTAGAACCACTGTATTGATCTGTCTATCGTTTCATCGTTTGCATCTCTGTGCCGACTAATCTACTTGTTCCTTTCTACCCATATGTCCTGTATATATACACACACATACAAGTCCGTAGATACCGGATGGATTTAGGGGTTTTCAACACCACCTCCCCCTTAATAAATCAGTACTCGAATTTTAGCACTAGAAATTTAATCGAATATTTGGTGAATCTCTCCCCTTCCCCACCCCGTCGCTAACGATATTTCACAAAAAAAGATCAAATTTTCATTAAAGAGACGGAGTGACAAACGAAAATGGGCAAATGACCAAATTTAAAGATACCCCCCGCCCTCCTCTTCCAACTGAAGATGTTTCTTCGGCCCTGCATATATATGCTTATCTACCTGACTGTTCGACAACTACATATCTGCATTTCGTTATCTCTAAATCTGTCTGTATGTCTTTCTGCCAGTCTGCTTACCTGTTTGTCCGACTATTTATCCATCTGCGGCCCTAATATAGGGTGTCTATAAAGTCGCATTGCAGTGATGTCAAATAGATCCGCACTAAATACCCAAATTCACATGACGTACTATCACTGACGTCACACATATCTGCACTAAATACCCACAATTGACCTAACATAGTATCACAATTGACACACAGATCCGCACTAAATACCCACAATTCACATGATGTAGTGTCACCACGAAGGTAAATAAGTGCGCAGTGACTTTATACGATATCCGGTGTTTTCAACATGCAGTTATGTTCTCTTATTTATACAATATTACAACAAAAACATGTACGATTTAGATAGAAGAGCTAGCAAAGTCTTTAAAAAAATAATAATTAGTATTTCAAATGTGTTCCAAAATTTTATTTTACTGAATTAATGTTTCAAACGTGGTATGAACAAACTTTCAGACTCTGTCTAAACCAAACCAGTCTCCAGTCATTTCCAGCGGTCTATTGACGATGCTGTTTCGCTCACTGTCGGGTCCGGCAATGTCGGTCCGTAAGAATAGGACCTCTTAGGGTCTTCTAGCCCAAAGACCAGCGTCATGTACCCAGTTCCTAATCGTTTGATTTGAAATTCGATAAGCTGCTTGCATTGATTGGACTGTGGAGTACATAGATGCAAATCGATTCCTGAGGTGACCGGTTTTCGGCACGAGTTGTGACTCTAGGTTATCCTCTGCGCGGCTGGTATGACACTGAACCAGTTTGTATAAATCGTATCCAAAGGCCACCAATGGTGCTTCTAACTATAATAAATTGTCTGGTCACTACACTTTGTGATTGTCTAGTATGTAATCATTCAATATTGATGTATCGTTGTTCTGTAATGAGATAAGCCATCCTGCGCATTGCATTTTAAACTGAATTTATTCTTTTATATGCATTCAATAATATGGTCAGAGAGTTTTGTGTTCAATAGTGTCACTAGATTCTCATGAAACTGTCACGCACGAGGATTTGCCAAAAATGTTGTTCTGACCTTGATCTCTTCCATGACCTCTCGAATCATAAGGTGAGTACAATTCAGGCAACCGCGAGAAATTAATGACCAGATGGACACAGTAGATAGGTTGAATGATGTCCAGTCAGCGAATATATTTTATAAAGGTAACTACAAAATGGTTGCGTTTCTTTCTTTGAACTGTATAGTTAATCTACACCACAAGACCACAATCCTATAAAAAGATTAGATTAATCCATTGGAAATTTCTGGGTACAATATTCTCGTAGGTTGCCATTACTAAGTAAGTCAGCGGCAAAGAAGATCAGCGCATTTGAGATGAAATGCTATAGAAATATACTTAGAATATCATGGAAGGGAAAATAAAGAAACTCATATATTATAAGCACAATGAAGATTTCAGAGTGTTGATACTAAACACAATAGCAAATAGAAAACTACACCTGTTTGGCCATATAAAGAGACACAACTGTTTAGAAAGACAAATAATGGAGGGCAGAGTACCTGGGAAGAGGAGAAAGGGCAGACAAGAAGACGATAGACTGACAACATTAAAGATAACTTGAATACATAGCTGGAAAATGCAAGCCGCATCGTCAAAGACATCGTCAAAGAGGAGTTCAGAGAGTACATTGGGATGACAACGTACTGAAAAAAAAATACGTAACATGACAATAGTTAATCTTCCTAAACCATTACCAAACATAATTGTGTATGTAAATTGTAAAACTATTTGATTACATTCCATACGGTTCATAATAAGAAACAATGTCCGTAAATTACTTTAACTGTTTTCGTTCAAATTTAGCTCGTTTCCCTTTTTCAAGAATGTAGTAAACTCCCTTCTTAATTACGTTAATCCCTTCCAAATAAAAATATATAGTTGTTTTAGCGTTAAAAGTATATGAAAATACTACACGAATGGTTTGAAATTTGTAGAAAATATTTTCAAAAACAATAAAAAATGTAATTGCTGTACATGAGAGATAATGTTGACATCCTTTACTTAATTTTTGTCGAACATCCTGCCTGTCAACAATTGTCGGACTTTTTCTGACCCACTCCCCCCTAATTATTGGAGTAATTTATGGACATCCCTTACATTACTTATTTTTATGTAGATACTGCTATTTACAGAAATTATTCCTGTTACCTGAAGGACCTTGATCTCCTTTAGATCCAGTCGGACCCGGAGGCCCCTCATGACCTTTATCACCTGCAGGTACAACAAACAAAATATGAGTATACACTATCATATAAGCTTTAAATACGAGATACAAATTCGTAAGATACAAATTCTATCGCAATACTTTAAGATTTAGATAATAGGTTCACATAGTGCGTGGTACCGCCACCTCACCCCCCCCCCTCCAGTGGGCACGGACGCCTTCTAGAGGGCATATGATGGGTGCAGAAGCAATTGAAATAATTGGGTGGGAGAGGGATGGCGTTCAGGCAATCTAGAGGTCAGTGTTTCCTTTTAGCAGAAATCAATAATATATATTTACACATTAATTATTTTCGTGGTTCTGCGGTATATTTTGTAAAATACTTTATGGTGGTTCATCAATTGGTATAACAAAAATTGTGTTCAAGATGAAGCACATATTGGTCACTACTTTTTCAATAACGTAACGGCATAAGCAGTGATCTATTATTATAGTCTGTCCACAAATTGGTAAGCACCGTTGGAGGAGAATTTCTACGAAATTATCAATTAGATCGCTGAGACCTTTGGATTGCAATTTTTGATTCATTGATTGGTAGCATATACTATCCAGGACATAGCTATCAACCCAGCATTTGTTGGCTGTGGTGATTTTCTAGGCAATATAAATACGTTCAGTAGGTTGCCATTGCTTTCTGAACGTCCGGATGCACAATTGCCTGTGGTGAGGATCCAACTCAATACCTTTGCCGTCACAGACGCGCTCTGTACCACTTCGCCACAGAGCCGGACTCTGATTCATACCGACGCTATAAAAATTATTTTGTCCTTCTAAAAATGTTAGTTGTTTAACTAATACGTTTCCTTCATAACTTATATACATATGTACCTTCTCTGAATAAAATGTTTTACAGTATTCGAGTCTACCGACAGCTAATTGTTATTTAAATAATCGGAACACATTTTCATTGGTGACGTTACGTTTATGTTTTGTGGAATTTTCATCTGCTGTGACGGAAAGTATAAATATGTTGACCAATTGAAGACATGCTACAAATTAAGAACGTCACCAATCACGGTGTTTCCCATATCGACAAGCAAGGTTTTGTTATCGTGTGACATGTCTTGTTCTAAAAACAGGGTTTAAAAAAAAAAAAAAGGAAATTTCATTTCTTGTTTAGCAAGAAAATATCGCTCATGCTTCAGAATTGAAACAGGATTTCTTGAGTGCAAACATACTGTTTTGTTTGAGATATCAATACAAATTTACGTCATACGTCACTCATGTTGACACAATTATTTATTCAATGTAACTTGTGTTGTCAAAATAGTGTCCAATAAAAAGAACTGAAATAATCAGTTGGACCAACTGATGTAATTCTTCTTCTTCTTCTTTCGTTCACTTGAAACATGTCTATATCTGTAATCCTGTCTCCTGAATAAAACTCACTATCTTTTGTAGTTCATACAGTGTCCCATAGAGTTTTGATTCCAGTGTTGTTTCCTCTGGCCAATATGTCTGCCTCAGCGTTTCATCCTCAGAACACTCTTGAAGTATATGTTTGGCACTCTGTGCTGCCTGTCCACATGTACACATGGCCGTGTTGCCCATCTTGAACTTTGTATACATGTGACTGCGGAGTCGGTTGTGTCCTGTTCTGAGGACCAGAATTATAACTTGTTGTGATCTGTTCATAATGTGATAGTCATTTTGTGTTGGTGTTTGTGGTTTTCTTATTGACTTGATCATCTGTTTTTTCTGATGGTAGGTGATTGGTATATCTGGTTGGTCTTCGGCAGCACCTTCCTTAGCCAGTTGGTCTGCTTTTTCATTTCCTGGTATTCCACAGGGAGAGGGTATCCACTGCATGGTTACCCTATAGTAGTACGACAATTCGCTAAGTAGTTTTTTCAAGTCTGTTAGTTTTCCAGACTGGAGAGCTTGAAGCACTGACCTTGCATCTGTCAGGAATACCACGGGCTGTAAGCCAGAGTTGAGTTCAGCAGTTTTTTAGTTGCCAGACTAATTGCCTGGATTTCTGCATCATAATTATTGCAGAATTTTCCTGTCAGTGTTCTGATTGTATCTCTAGGCTTGTGTGGATATTCTATATATACACCTGCACCTCCATTCCTCACAGCATTCTGTGCTGACCCATCTGTGTATACTCTGACCCATCTTTCTTGTGGATATTCCTCATCCAGGAAACTGAGGGAGACCGTCCTTCGCTGCACACTGTTCTGTTCGTCCTCAGTATTCCTTTCACATTTGTCTGAATGTATATTGACATTCCATGCCTTTCACTCCATGGGGTTTGTTCTGGTACAGACCTTAAGGGGCTGTCAACTTCAGGTAGGTCTGTAAGTTGTCTACGGAGTCGTTAAGCTTGATGGATAAAGCTGCTTCTTTTCAGTCGCCCCATTGCTAGATTTTGGAATTTTTCCTTCATTGAATGACTTGGGATACACTGAAACTTTTCTGCTTGAATTAGTACTTTTGTGTCTCTGCGTTCGCCAAGTGTGTGCATTCTTCCCATTTTCTGCATCTCTGCTATGGGTGTTGATTTCAGTGCTCCCAACATTATTCTAAGTGACTGGTTTTGCACTTTATCTAGATCTTGTAATGTGGTGTTTGATGCAGAACACCACGCAGCTGAACCATATTCCAGGTGTGGTCTTATGACTTGCTGGTAAACTTTACTGAGTATATTTCCACTAGCTCCCCGGATGTGGTTCCACTTAGTTTTCTCAGGATAGCTAACTTCCTCCTGGCTTTTGTTGTTGCTTTGTTTATGTGCTGTTTCCATGTCAGCTTATCATCAAAAGTAACTTCGAGGTATGCGGGTTGTTTGTCTTCTTTCAAGAGCTCTCAATCTATCTTGATATGACCGACTTTTTGTTTTGGTGAGAGGGTAAAGAGTGTAGTGCTGCACTTATATGTGTTAATGCTGACGCACCATCTATTTGCCCATAAGGTTAGAGCATCGATAGCTCTTTGTATTTGTTTAGTGGCCACTGTTGCATGTTCTTCCGTGCATCAGATCACCAGGTCGTCAGCATACATTGCCACTTTGATCCCGTGTGGTAGTTCAGCAACTAGGTCATTGATGTAAACCAAGAAAAGTGTGGGTGACAGGACTCCTCCCTGGGGGACTCCATGACGCAGTAGAACTTTCTTGCTCTTGCGACCATCTAATTGTACCCTGGCTCTTCTATTATGCAGGTATGCTTTTACCCATTTGTACATTCTTGAGCTAACCCTGCAATTTCGCAATTTCTGTAGGGACCCTTCTTTCCAGACCTTATCAAATGCTTTCCTGAGGTCAATCCATGCTGCTAGTACCAGTTTCTTATCTTGGAAGGCATCCTCAATCGCTTGGGAGAGATATGTTGCCTGATCTTCAGTAGAGTAGTACTTTCTGAAACCTGCTTTCTGTGATAGCAGAAGGTTTTCACTTTCAAGGTACCACTGCATCATAAGATTGATAATGCGTTTCAATGTTTTGCATAAACAGCTTGTGAGGCTGATGGGCCTGTAGTTGGAGACTGTTTTGCCATCTTTTCCTGATTTGAGGAGTGGTATCATTATTGCTTCTCTCCGCGCCTGTGGTACATTACCTGTGGACCAGCTTGTGTTAAAGATCTGCAGTAGCTTTGCTCTTGCTGCAATTCCCAGGATTCTAATCATTTCATTGGACACTCCATCAGCTCCAGGGGACTTTTTCATTTTCAATTTGGATATTGCATGCTCCAGTTCTCTCATTATGATTGGTGCCTCCATGACTTCAGGTATAGGTTCGCCTTAAAATGTTTTGTTGGTTCTCTTGAACCTCCTGTTGTTTGTCTGGGCTGACTGTGACGTTATTGTCTTCTGCAAAGTAATCAGCTGCATGTTTACCTTTTAAAATGTTTCTATCTTTATAAAGTGTGATCCTGGTATTTCTCCCTGTACCTTCATCATTTAGTTGTTTTACAATTTTCTATAATTTCCTAGTATCTCTTTCTAGGTTCAGCGACTCTGTTTTTTCTTTCCAGCTACTCCGTCTGGCTTGTAACATGGCTCTTTGAAATTTAGCCTTTGTTTGCTGATATTTGTTGTGATGTTCTTGGCTAGGTCTGTTCTCAGCCTGCTGTCTAGATGTTTCCATCTCATTTTGCAGCTTTTCCAGTTCATCATTCCAGTAGGGTTTGTAGTTTTTGCGTGCCCCCCTGGGTATGGTTTTACTAGCAGCATGTAGTATACATCTATTAAATTCACTCACTGCTCTATTGATGTCTTTGTCCAAGTTCATGTCCTTAGCTAGAACACTGGTTAAATGCTGGTACATTTTCCAGTCTGCCCTTTTATAGTTCCACCTAGTGAGCGTGCTGCTGTCCTTGGTAAATTCATTGTGGATTTCCAGAAATACTGCTCTGTGGTCACTACCCACAAGTTGCTTTCCAACGACACGTGTGATGTTCCATTCCAAGCCTGGTGAGTGGAATTCCAGATCTGGTGTAGAGGTGGCGTGCCATGCTCTCGAGTAGAAGGTTGGTGAGTCTGCTGGCTGGTTAATAAGGATGAGATTATTTTCATCCTGCCAGCTCTCAAGTTTCTCACCTATCTTGTCGATATGATCGTAGCCCCCGCTCTGAGAGTGACTATTTACTTTGCTATATATTAATTGCAATTTTCGTCCAAAATATAAAATGCGGAAAACTGATATAACAGTGGGAGGGAGGGGGAGATGTAACATGCATTAACATAGAACATGCACTCAAACCTATGTTATTTACACATAAAAATATGTGAACTAAATAGTTGTATGGATACATTGAGCCATATAACCAGAAATGCCTATAATACATATACATGTGTGGATACTTTCATAATAATAGAGCAAACAAAACAATAACAAATTTAGTGACTTGTAAATGAAGAAACAAATTTATAATTCACTAATGGATGGATGGCGTGAAAAATAAAATAATTATATTTTGACACATATTAACACCAAAATAACACAAATATGCAAAATTAGATTAAAAATAGAGATATTTACTAATTAACAGATACAAAATTTATAAGGTCTAGAAAATAACATGAGTTGAGGTTATTAAGAGAAAGTAGATAAATCAACCAAATTAGTGATTGATGTTCATTACGCGTGGGTAGAGGACTCCAAGAAGGCAATTCAACCGATACTCCAAAGAATGATGTTTCCGGTCACCAGAGTAGCAACGTAACAAACCAGTTACTGAAACATCAGTACTACCTTCATGTGAAGCTCTGTTGAAATGAATGGCCACCAATGAAGATGCTCAGTGATATCTCTGAAATGTTCGGCGAATCTATAAGCCAAACGTCTGCTGGTTTCACTAATTTACTTCATATCACAGCGTTTGCATATGATAGAGTATGTTAAATTATGGGACGAACATGAAAAAGAGTCTTGAATGTCAAAATAGGACGGGAACTGAAGCTTAGAAGTTAGAATAACAAAATGGCAAGTAAAACAATGCCGGGGACAAGGAACAGTACTACGGTGACCAGGAGAGGAGCAAAAACTAGATTTAAATAACAATCACGAAGGTTCCTATCACTCCGAAATGCGACGAGAGGGGGAGAGGGAAATATAGGACTAGAGTTAGGGTTAGTTGGAGAATAGAGAAATGCCGTAATAGGATACAAAGTGTCAGTCTATTATGAAGATGGAAAGTAATATCTAGTTTAGGGCTCTCAGACATATACTCAATGGATGATTTAAGTGCAGCCGAACGGGAAATAGGTAGAAAGTTTGTATGAAAACTGAATGTATGAATTAACTATATATCACATTTATATATTACAGATTGTCTTTCCTGTTATGTTTCTCATTATCATATTTTTACTAATAAACTAATACACGCTAAAACTCTGGATTCACAAAAATATGAGAACGGCGTTTTACCTTTAGGTCCAGGTGGTCCTCTGACGGACTCTATGTTGGCCAGATTCATTGCTATGGCTGACTCGACAGCATAATCACCTTTCTCACCTGTCACAAAAAACAACAACAAGGACTTACTGCTATGACAAATGTAGTAATAACAGTGTGATATTATAATTAATGTATGCCAAGTCATACAGAAATTAACTTTACTTACGTAAATTAGTGACATCTCAAGCTATTCAGCAGGTTTTAATTTTGGTTTATTGGTGCTTATGCAGTGTGGTTCGAGACTCGTGTCACAACTAGCGATGATGTGGGCAATATTGGTGCTTGTGCAGTGTGGTTCGAGACTCGCGTCACAACTAGCGATGATGTGGGCAATATTGGTGCTTGTGGAGTGTGGTTCGAGACTCGTGTCACACCTAGCGATAATGTGGGCAATATTGGAGCTTGTACAGTGTGGTTCGAGACTCGTGTCACAACTAGCGATAATGTGGGCAATATTGGTGCTTGTGCAGTGTGGTTCGAGACTCGTGTCACAACTAGCGATAATGTGGGCAATATTGGTGCTTGTGCAGTGTGGTTCGAGACTATCGTCACACCTAGCGATAATGTGGGCAATATTGGTGCTTGTGCAGTGTGGTTCGAGACTCGCGTCACAACTAGCGATAATGTGGGCAATATTAGTGCTTGTGCAGTGTGGTTGGAGACTCGTGTCACAACTAGCGATGATGTGGGCAATATCAAACACATTCATTTTAATGTCTCACAATGTCTGGAGGAGCACGGTAGCCTTATTGATAGTGCGCTTGAATGCTAGCACCGAGTTACAGCGTGTCAAGTTCGAAACTACGTCGGGACAAAAAAAAAACAACAACCGGGTTGTGATTTATCGCTTAACACGACCACTCCTTCATTTGACTCAGATGTAAATTGACGCATGAGTTATGGGAGATAAAGGCTTTCCCCACCTAATAGTTACAGCGGCTTAGTACATAAAGAGTTATTTTCATCCCCGACGGCAATTTGCTGCCATGGGGCTACCTTCACCTCTAAGATCTTGTACCCATTTCCTTGAGGTTGGTTTGACTTAGGAGATGTCAGTGGTCTACAAATTTTTCCAGTTTGACTTGGAAATCCATGCCCACCAGACAAACGAGCCAGTGAAAAGTAACTATGCCAGGAATTACCCGATATGTTGGAAATGTAGCGCTTAATGCAAGAAGCAAGTGCGCTAATCACTGTGGTACATCCACTCAAGGCAAACAAATACATGTTAGAACATGTGCCAAGGAATAATATCTTCTTGGTGGAATTGGGTAATAATGATAGTAAAAATAATAACAATATAATAATAATATCAGTACTGTAATAATAATACTGCAAAAATGATAATACTGTTAGTAATAATAAAAATAATAATAATCATAAAAATAATAGAAGATGGAGACGTAGTATTAATTAAGTGGGCGAATGTTATCAGGTTGATAGCGATGCAGTCAGTGGCAAAAGGTCAAATAACTATGACCTTAGTGAACTTTCAGATTGGTGCACAGATTAGTCTACTAGCAATATGGTTACTGACATCCAACTTTCAGCGGGAATGTAATACAATTAACGCGTACATACTAAAGCTGAAGTTGCATGTGTAAGGAGACTAGTGCAAATACAACAGCGATACAATACATCTCTGTCTTCTGGGCCACATCATTTGTGGAGACATTAATATGTCTATCATTAATATTAGTATATCACTATACGTATAACAAACTACAGTACTGACCCAAAGGAAGAACACAACTGAAATAAGGAAACTATTTTGAAGGCTTATGAATTTTTGTAATATCGGGATATTTTTTGAAAATCATGTAGGGCAGACAAGGACAAGAGAAAATAAGCAAATGTTAATAGTAGAGTACGAGAACTACCACTAATGTCATCGTATGGGACTAATGTCATTGTATGGGACTAATGTCAATGTATGGGACTAATGTCATTGTATGGGACTAATGTCATTGTATATAACTTAGTCGCATTCTATGACATGCGTGGAAGATAAACAGTGTTGCTACTCTTTTCTCCCCTTTCGGGCCCCGGCAACACAAGGGCGATCAACTGTTAAATTTCAAGCTGAAAACTTTTGTAAAATAATGAATTGCATTTATTCCCAATGATTTACTTCTCTGTCGTTCTTATGTAGTATTAGAAATACGATGTATACTTCCACGGACATCTCCATTACAAAAGGGCTAACAACGGCGTCATGGAGATGGCTGATCCTTACCCCCCCCCCCCAAAGGCAAGATAAATAAATAAAAATAAATGGAATTCTTGTATAATATTCACAAAGTCTTTCTTCTTAATAGTTGTACTTGCTAATCTCACACAACGTCATTAATATCACACAACGTCACTAATCTCACACAACGTCACTAATCTCACACAACGTCACTAATCTCACACAACGTCACTAATCTCACACAATGTCACTAATCTCACACAATGTCACTAATCTCACACAACGTCACTAATCTCACACAATGTCACTAATCTCACACAATGTCACTAATCTCACACAACGTCACTAATCTCACACAACGTCACTAATCTCACACAGCGTCATTAATATCACACAACGTCACTAATCTCACACAACGTCACTAATCTCACACAACGTCACTAATCTCACACAACGTCACTAATCTCACACAACGTCATTAATATCACACAACGTCACTAATCTCACACAACGTCATTAATCTCACACAACGTAACTAATCTTGACTGATGAGATTGCACATTGGTCGCTGTACGTGTACTTTGTTTCGACAGTCAATGGAAAGCTTGGAGTTAGTAGGACAATCCAAAATAAGTGACTCTACAAGAGATCAGCATGCAGGGCTACTATGGAGAAGTACTTTGTTTACATACGATTCATATATTCCAGTTATTCTCGTGAAAAATGGATAACTGACGAGACAAGCTCACAGCGCTTCTTGAGAACCGCCCCTTACTTGGAAGTTGTAGATAGCTCTTGCTAATATATTTAAATTTCCATGGTACTTGTCCTGTCAGGGGTTCAAATCACTGTCTTGTATGACTGTTTACAAAACAATGTAACATAATAAGCTAACCTTTCTCACCGATCTCGCCCTTGGGTCCTTGAGGGCCAGGAGGACCTTGTAAAACATAAAGTGAAGAAATCAACAAAAACATAATTTCTAATATGCAACGAAACAATGTGATATTGAAAATTTTTAAATATCAATGAGAGACAATATACAACAAAACAATATGATATTGTAAAGTGTTAAATAACAATAAAGAAACAACTGTTCATGTTGTATTGATCAGTTCGGAGACATCATTGGTCGTTATTGTACAAACACGTTTTCTTCAAACCTAATGTTAATGAGTCCGGTTCTGTGGCGGGGTGGTACATGGTCCGTCTGTGTTGGCTAAGGTACTGAATTTGATCCACACCACATGAATTTTTGCATTCGGATCGTTCAGAAAGCACTGGCAAACTACCGAACGTATTTATATTGCCTAGAAAATCACTACAGCCAAAATATGTTGGATTCCGCCACGTCCTGAATAGGATGTGCTACCAAATGTTGACAGTGAAAATTTTTTCAACCATGGAATAAAGTCAACTTTGATTACGGCAGTTATTGCAAAAAATGAGGCGGCTTTACCAATTCAGGGTGATAAGATATTTCTTATTTTTGTCCTGAGCCACCCGCATGCTGACTTATCAGTGGCCCATCATAAATGCAACAGTCGCATCTAGGAGTTGACATCGTATGTATAGATATTTATATCTAAACAATATGCAACAGTCGCATCTAGGAGTTGACATCGTATGTATAGATATTTATATCTAAACAATATGCAACAGTCGCATCTAGGAGTTGACATCGTATGTATAGATATTTATATCTAAACAATATGCAACAGTCGCATCTAGGAGTTGACATCGTATGTATAGATATTTATATCTAAACAATATGCAACAGTCGCATCTAGGAGTTGACATCGTATGTATAGATATTTATATCTAAACAATACATCTCTAACATTATGTTCTTACCTCCTCTGAGTAGGAGATCTCTTATCCAGTCACAGCAATTATGCTTTCGGACCGTTTAGAAAGAAATATAAAACGATTGGACGCATTTATATTGCCTTAAAAAAATCACAACAGCAAAAAAATTCTGGGCTGATGGATACGTCCAGAATAGGATATGATACAATTTATATATATATTTATATATACTAGAAGAAATGCCGGCGTTACCTGGGAAAGAATTTTTTTTAAAATACAATAGATGTGAATATTTTTCTAACAAATTAGCGATAATTTTGATATGTTTCAATTTCTCCACGCTAGTACTACAGCTAGCATAGGCCTATACTTTGATTTATAAGAATACCTTTAAAATAACTGCAAAAAATAATAGCCAAGAATTATTATTCACATGTACCGAAGACCTGTTTATCTGTGCCTAAGGTTTTGTAAAATAGAAAATAGCTACGGCAATGTTCAATGCTCTACTGACTTTGCTACGGAGACCGTAGTATCCAGAGAGTAAAACTAAATTATGAACATAAATGCTGCGAAATCTCTTGTAAACGGTGTGAAATGAAAATAGATTTGAAATGCTTCATTTTATAGAATCAACTACCAAAGTAATAGCAGAAATGCGGGTGGACACATCAGGTTATCTGTTAGTGCATTGTAAATATCAATTGAAATACACTTAACAACGATTAAGAAGCTACAATACTAATTTTAAGACTGTAGGTAGGCATATAACCGTTGCAACATTTATTTATGATCGTGTGACTTTGATCTTTCAGCGACAGATTTTGAGACAGATGTGAAACACTTTATTTTATGCAATAAAATATCACAAAACATAGCATAGCCGCCAGTTGAAACAATAGTAACCCTACGAATACATCGTACAATTAGATTTAAACAGATTAGACGCCGATAAAATGGCTATAATACCGATTTATAACACTCAGTAGAAATACGCCGTTAAAGGCATCTGTGTACAAAAGTTTGACCAATCTTAATCGGCCGGAGGTAAAAGGTCAACCCGTCATATCATTGGTCACGTTTTACCGGACACATGGACGTAAATTCGAAATTTTGCTAGCTCCAGCTAAATCTGTAATATAGGATACCTTCGTAGAATGTTTTATACGTTTGCCAATTTCATTCGTTCCCGTTACGAAATGGAGGAACGTATAGAAAATGACAAAATAAAGGGCTACTGAGCTTATATATTTATATATACATCTATATATCTATCCATCAACCCATTATCCATCCACACATTATATTTTTTAAGCGCCGAACGCGGTGCATAGGGCAGAAACCAGAGCTCTCCAGTTTGAGCGATGTGATGCTACTGAGTGTAATTCTTGTGTGTTTTTGAGATCCATAGTCATACTCTCTTTGATGGGGTTTGTTGTTTTGCGAAGAGTCTCTATTGGTTTATTTTTTATTTTTCCATCTGGTACCCATTGTAATGCTTGTGGTGGCAGTCTATTTTCATTCATCCTAAGTACATGTCCGATATAAGCCATCGTTTTCTTCTTGTTGCTGTAGAAACATATTGCTATTTGGTGTTTTCTCTGACTTTGTTTGTCTTGAATTATTCCCAATCAATATATATATATATATATATATATATATATATATATATATATATATATATATATATATATATATATATATATATATTGTTTAGGTCGCGGTGACAGGATTATATTAACCGTGATTTCATTATTTTATATGGTCATATCGCTCGCCGACCCAAGCCCGTAGATACTGTGGGATGGTCTGTTTGAAAATGGATTTGAACCACTCCCACCATTCTAAACAATCAGAACAGGATTTTTAATACTAGAAACGTAGCCCATCAGGTGCGTAACCCACATCCATTTTTTTTTCTTAACGATTTTCTGAAAATATCTCATTAAAAATCTAATGAAACTGAGGAATTTCTCACAAAATTGGCGGAATGAGCTTTTTTAAAAAGCAACCCCCTTCCCCCTCACTTAAGATGTGTCCAAGGCCTTTTATAACAGGGAGGGGGTGTGTGTTATGTAATGATGGCTAATTGTTCGTTTCCAATGCACTTCTCTCCTTCTTATGACACGACAAACGGTGATGACTGGTGATGCCATGAACTGCTGCTAGAACATACTCCAACGTGAAAACCATCACATGTGCATTTTATACATACATATGTAACTTTATTACAGATTTATCAGTCCATGACATCTACACTCTGAGTACAACATCAAGCAATTACAATCATCACGTTCAATAATCAATATAAACTTCACGCTCAGTAACGACTTCATTTCCACAAGACAATTCTGAATCTTCAAATTCCGCAAGATAATTGAGATAATCCTTTGGTTCAGCAAACAATATAAACTTCAATCCCGCAAGACAATCTTGATTCCTCATTCAGCAAGATAATCTTTTGGTTAAGCAACAATATAAACTTCAATTTCACAAGACAATCTTGATTCCTCAAATTCGGCAAGAAAAGCAGAATCTGCATTTCTCTCTGATCATAGTGTGTCCCAGTCTGTCAACTTTTCTTGGTTGAATTCTTGACGTATGTAAAAATTATGTGAGAAACTTTGCTTAATAATGGTAATCTTTTGTTCCAAATCTCTACCTCGACCACGTGTCTCTGTGTTATAATGAATTCCGGGCCATCCATTTGTATCGCTATTAAAATGAATTGTCATTTTCTCGATGACACCCTAAAATGTATGTGCAACTCTCTACTCTCCTGCTTCGCTACAATTCCTGAGAGGTAGGGAATTCCGTAATGAGATCCTGATTCAATTAACTTGTACCTCTTGTACTTTTTCAGTCCGCAGGAGAGTAGTGTGAAAAAAGGTAGGTTTCTTCTAGAGCAGGAGCGTCGTTTTTATAGAAGGGGATAGAGGATAGAAGTACCATATATGATACTATAACACCTTGATATAGCACCATTTGACTTGACGTACGGTCTGAAGCAATCCTGTACTAGAATCGTTTGGTTCAAAACCAGTGTGCTGCCTTCTAATTTTTCCCTTTAATTCCTCATGCTTTTTAGTTATATACCTCATCTAATGTCCTGGACTATAGTACATAACTTCTGGGCCTTTCCTTCTTTTTCTCTGCTTATTGTTATAGCTAAAACCTCTGATTTTTGTTTGTTTGATTGATATCCTCAGCAATTGCGAACAACCATCTCTTACTTCATATGTGTAATTGGGAGGTTTCTTGGAGTTTCCAATGAGACTTCAGCTCTCGGCTTAACGCAAGTCTTCTTGAAGCCTTAACGCAAGCCTTTTTGAAGCCTTACACGCAAGCCTTCTTGAAGCCTTCTACTCAGAGGCGGTAGAAAACGATTGACATAACCAAATTGGTTTTTCACTCCAGAGTGAAAGAAGCGTAACACACATAAAGATACACATTGAATGACACGACCAATGTATATACATCTCTCTCTCTTTCTCTCTCTCTCTCTATATATGCATACATATGTGAGCTGTCATACCTGGATTTCCGGAGGAAGAACATAGAAGCTGTGCCTCCTTACAATAGTTCTGCAGTTCCATGACCTTTTAGAAGAAATTTCAATAAAGAAAGTCAAATTTTGCTATTCAGCATTCAGTTGCTACTAAGAACAAATGTGGAGAATGCCTTCAAATTTCAGTGTGCAATTTTTGGATTTTTAAAATATTAAGGCAATTATGATTGTACAAGAGAGTACGAAATATAATTATATCAGGGTTTTAGTTAAGCTTTAGTTAAGTCTTTGGTAAGAGGGGGGATAGTTTGCAAAAACAAAACTAGTGATCTTACCTTCGTTGTGTTTTTGATGATCAAAAACTGTGGAGCAAGAGGTGCAGGCTTTGGTCAGTGGGAATGCCGAGGGGGGAGGGGGTGTGATTATATGCACTTTTGGATCTGTGATTAGATATGTTCGTAGTGCTTGGGCCTTGACAGCTTAGTGCGCAGGTAATACGAACAGGAAGGAGAGTGGGGCCTTTGCTGTGACTACGAGTAGCATGACCATGCAAATTATGGCGGTGACCAGGGAATTTGAGTGGGTAGGCACAAAGAGGGTAACACGGGTATGCATCTTGGGTGACTCTACGGGTGTGATTGGGAAGGTGCTAGTGGGTCTTGTTCGCGAACAGTGTATTGAGGCCGTGAGAAAGGCGAGTTTAAAAGTAGTTACATTTATTTTTCATGTCGGGACATGTGGGTGTTCGAGGCAATAAAAGAGCAGATCAACTGGCGTCATGCGTGATTGTGGCATAGCGATGGGGCAGTGGATAGAGATGATGTTTTGAACTCCAAAAGAGAAATAGCGCTCGAGAGTGAAGCTAGTGTGGATGATGATTCCTTTTCAATGTCCAGGATTAAAGATCATGATTTGAAATTGCTAATGACTCATTTGACTATTTCCATGATTTTCATTGGTCAATTTGATTACATTTTGTGTAACAGCCAAAATCAAGGGAATATTCAAATGAGTCATGAAATGCTGTGGGGTTTCCGCAAAAGGACGTCTCACTATAGTGGCATGTCATCCACTGAGAGTTTAATGTTGCATAATGGACGGTCCGATATATCAATAGTGATACCTTCAGATCTTTCACATCAGACATAGAGAGATTGAAAGAGATAGAGAGAGAAGGAGGAAGGTATGTTACCGGGACCTGAAATGGAGCAAAGAGTAGTACCATTGATACCTGTTACGTTTTCGTAATTTGATTTTTTATTCAGCCTAATACTGTAGACGTTCATGGTTCATACTTATGGTGGCGAGTCATAGAGAACAAATATACAAATAGAAGTAGGCAACACAGTCATAAAGGTGATCAACAAGATATGAACCATGTCAGCATATTTATTCTATCTGTTACATCTCTAGCAGTGAAAGGCGATTTTTAGTTGATGAACTAAAGCCACTGACATCATTAAAAAAATAGCCACACATGTACTTAATTACCTCAAGTAATACACACATCAAGCTACATCATAGATCAATATGCATTGATGCTGCGGGATGGCAAATGGTAAAGACATACAAATACAAAAACGAATGCTTGAGATGATGCTTGGGCTGTTTGTTGAGGAAAGTATTATAAGAATTCCTAACAGTATATACTTATAAGAAGTCGAAAGTTGATGCCGTGAAGAAAGTTAGTTCACAGAGAAGATTTATTATGACCATTGTAAAGCGATAGAAATTCATTATGAACATTATAAAGCGATATAAATTCATTATGAACATTATAAAGCGATAGAGATTCATTATGAACATTATAAAGCAATAGAAAATTCATTATGAACATTATAAAGCGATATAAATTCATTATGAACATTATAAAGCGATAGTCTTCATTTGAAAGAACCTCAACACAAATAGGAAACATAATATGGCAAGTAACAACAACATTCATAAAAATGAAAACATATTTTGTGTAATATATCCCTGTCAATGGTTGTGAGGAAGAGAGAGCTTCAGAACTACATAACACCGATTATAGCACGGGGATACTAGTCTTGGACAATGAATAAACAGTAGAGTGAAACATTAGAGGCAACAGAGATGTGGTTGTATAGAATAATACTGAGACTATCATGCACAGGAAGAAAAACTTACGAAGAGTTGTTGATAGAGTTAAATGCAAGAAAAACTAACGAAGAGTTGTTGATAGAGTTAAATGCAAGAAAAACTCACGAAGAGCTGTTGATGGAGTTAAATGCAAGAAAAACTCACGAAGAGTTGTTGATAGAGTTAAATGCAAGAAAAACTAATGAAGAGTTGTTGATAGAGTTAAATGCAAGAAAAACTCACGAAGAGCTGTTGATGGAGTTAAATGCAAGAAAAACTCACGAAGAGTTGTTGATAGAGTTAAATGCAAGAAAAACTCACGAAGAGTTGTTGATAGAGTTAAATGCAAGAAAAACTAATGAAGAGTTGTTGATAGAGTTAAATGCAAGAAAAACTCACGAAGAGTTGTTGATAGAGTTAAATGCAAGAAAAACTAATGAAGAGTTGTTGATAGAGTTAAATGCAAGAAAAACTAACGAAGAGTTGTTGATAGAGTTAAATGCAAGAAAAACTCACAAAGAGTTGTTGATAGAGTTAAATGCAAGAAAAACTAATGAAGAGTTGTTGATAGAGTTAAATGCAAGAAAAACTCACGAAGAGTTGTTGATAGAGTTAAATGCAAGAAAAACTAACGAAGAGTTGTTGATAGAGTTAAATGCAAGAAAAACTCACAAAGAGTTGTTGATAGAGTTAAATGCAAGAAAAACTAATGAAGAGTTGTTGATAGAGTTAAATGCAAGAAAAACTCACGAAGAGTTGTTGATAGAATTAAATGCAAGAAAAACTCACGAAGAGTTGTTGATAGAGTTAAATTTAAAAAATACTAACGAAGAGTTGCTGATAGAGTTATTAAAGTCATAAATGCAAAACGGGGACTGCTTAATAATAATAACAGACAGAGATAATCTTTAGTTTTGGACATGCTATGAGACATGGAGGTCTGGAGAACATAGTTACAACAGGCAAGATTGAAGGCGAGAGAGACATAGGGCAGCAACGTGAGAAAATATTAGATGTCTGACATTGTAGTACAGCAAAGTGACAAGAACGACCCTGGTAAAAGGTAGTGGAAATAGAGAGTTGTGAAGATCCAGTATGGCTTACGTCAGTCAGCACGGCATCTGATGATGATGCGCAATCATTTGTCAGTTTGTTACAATGTGAAATTTTCAAACACACTGCTTCTACAGGTATAAATAAAAGGGAACGACAGAATCAGAGAGAGAGAGAGAGAGAGAGAGAGAGAGAGAGAGAGAAAAAGAAAGAGAGAGAATGCAAAGAGAGAGACATAAAGAAATTGACAGAGGATATTAAAAAACTAAGTCCCTGACACGGAGAAATGTAAACATTGGATCTGAGAGTCGTTACTCGGCATACGTTTTTGAAGATCTAGAACAATCTATACTAGACCCTTGCGCCACATGATAATGATATCCTTCTATCGTGTGCTCACAGATATACGCAATTCCGTTCACAGATTGACGCTTATTTCCCCTTATTGTCTTAATAAATATGAATAAATAAGCACAAATAATCAATGAGGTGTATGTTGCTGCCAATTAATAAACAAACACGTATAGTGTTGTACACATTTCAGTTACTGCGCTAAATGCGGCATTTTCCACTGTGTTGGATATCTACTTTTATTCCTTATCAGGTAGCATATCCTGAACAGGATGTAGTAGTCATAACAGCCTTTCGAAACTTCTGTCCATTTTGAGCTAGTCTTCCTGCTTCTATTACTGTCATATTTTGGTGGTCTTTGATGTCTTATGTACATCTTCTTCGTGGTCTGCCTATTGGTCTTCTTCCTGGCATCTTTGTTTATTATATGTAGGAAATTAGACTCTAGTTACATGACATATCACACTGCCATGCGTGAAATGTTAGGTATAACATATCATTCTGGTTAACCCATAATTGCTTAGCTAGTGATTGATCAGAAGCCACCTGAATATTGTAGCATTCAGAACTACTCCACATTGATGCCTCCATTTCTCAATATTTCAAGAGTATGAACCCCTTTGTACCCATTTCCAAGTGTCTTCGCTTTTTCAGCGTTCATTCCCAAACTCCCGTTGGATCTCTAATGCATTAGGACAATGGTCCTACTATATTTCTAGCTGGATGTAGTCCAGAGTGTGGAAATGCACAGTTTTATTTGCGACAATGGCCCCACACATTCGTCTTCGGCAGTGCACGTGTCTGTATCTGCCAGTTTATTTTTTACTTATTTTTGCAAGCCACAAATAAGATCAACCTTTTTTAGAGAAATACTACTGGTCAAGGGGAGAAGCTTAGCACTACACAATCGCCGTTTACCTTTCTTCAGAAGAATTGTAAGGACTCTTACACTTGAAGCTAAACTACTAAAGAGAACAAGAACATGGAGAGAGAAGGGGAGGGGGTGGTGTGGTGGAGACGAAACAAGAAAGCTTCGAATATAAAACAGTAGGAGAAACGTATTGTTGTTTTGGAATACATTTCGAAGACGTTTATTAGAACATATTGTAACAAAGGGGAAAATTGCAATGAAGAGAACAAGAAAGGTGATGTTATTGTATCGATATATAGGAGTTACGATGGATTAGCTCTTACTTCCTATGTGCAATTGGGTGGTGTCTCCAAGATTAGCTCTTACTTCCTATGTGCAATGGGATGGTGTCTCCATGATTAGCTCTTACTTTCTATGTGCAATGGGATGGTGTCTCGTGCATATCGTACGAAGTGACTAAAGAGGTTTGGGGTGAAGTTTGCTATCCCATTTAATATAGGCTCAAAGTAACCCAGATGCCATGCAGGTCTGATATCAAGACGAAAGTAACAAATAGTAGGATAATGTCAAAATTAAAAAGAGGCTACAAGGTCATAAAATATCAGCCTCTAATGGCTGATTTTGTGCTGATTTTCTATACACAGAGATGATACAGTATATACGGATCTGTTCTGTGTTTATGGACGCGTGTGCATTTCGTTTGAGTCTCTTGTCCTCTGTCTTCTCCATCATGCTCCCATGTAACTATTAGATGCCTTGGTGCAGAGCAGTGCTTTCCTCTGCACGATAAAGTGCCAGTTATTCTCAAGAATTTGGTTTGATCATGAAATCGTTTAAAGATGTTTAGCAGATGTCATTATATCTCAATTTTGGACTGCCCCTTGCCGTTCAGCAGATGAACTCACCAAAGATAATTTATTTTCGTATTCAGTCATTTTAACATTCTTTTCACATGGCTAAGCTATCTTAAACAAATATAAAGATATACAACTGTTTAGAAAGACAAATAATGGAGGGAAGAATACCTGGGTAGGAGAGAAAAAGTGCCGACCAAGAAGACGATGGGCTGACAACATTAAAGATAACATAAATACATCGTTGGAAAATGCAAGCCGCATCGCCCAAGACCGAGAGGGGTTCAGAGAGTTCATTGGAAAGACAACGTTCTGGAAAGGATACATCACATGACAACATCTTAAACGTCTATGTTCGAGAGTTGAGTAGAGAGATTATATTTGAACTAGCTGTTAAGGATAGGATCAAAGTGGATGGCGTTGTAACAATAAGACAAGTGAACACTATCCTTCTGTGGGGCGATCATTTTATATATATATATATATATATATATATATATATATATATATATATATATACACGGTGTCAAATTAATAGCTATGTTGATGTGAAAATATTGCAGTTCAAGCTACTGTATTCCCTGCCTGTAATATATACTGCACATTTCAGCTATATTCACAAAAGATGTTGGAAATATCTGCAGCGGTTTAGTTAGAAGAAGGAAATCAAATACGAAAAAATCTGCATATACCAGTAATAATCTTAAGTACAGTTAAATGGAGTTTGAACCATGACGTAAAATTGATATAGCGTTTTACTTAATTCAAATCAGTTCCATGTCACTAAATGGACACCCAGCTGCGTTAATTTTCAAACGCTTGCTGGTTGCAAGATGTAGTCCAGGTAACTAATGGCAAAGTATCACTGCTTGCAGTTTGAGTGCGATACTCGCGCCTTTTATCCTGGCAAATCCGAATACAGCATGTCATTTGGGCCACTATGACTTATGGAAAACAACTCTTCATTTCTACGAACCAGCACAACAGGTCACAGTGACAGTACTTTTTCCACTCACCAATCCGGCTTCGGCAATACATGGCCGATATCTATTGCTGCAAACATTAGGTGCGAAGACATACTTAATCTGATATAAAACATTAATAAGACAAATAGGGAGGTTGGTCAAAATAAGTTCCTCAGATTAAGTCTGGAACCCTATGACACGAACTCCCAGGAGACTCCTATACTGGGACAGTGTCAAGAAGTCTTGAATATGTATTAGATAAACTCATTATGTGACATAATCAGTCCCGCAAGTAATCTACATTATTTAATTCTGAGAGCATCCCGGTGCTAGAGTACTTGACCTCCATCTTCCTGTGACATCTGTATATTCTCTTTTATAGTCCTCTTCTTCTGCGTTCTTTCTAAAATTGCTGCATATTATCAGGATGTAGTCCAGAGAATGTAATGCGTTTTGTCATGGTTTACAGCTTGTCTGCGATATCTACACCTTCGTTCTTCCACGTTTAGACTTCAGAATGGCTTATGAACCACTTTGACTTTATATGAGGTGGGACAGCCAACTCCACCCCATAAACCTTCTTAGTCGTTTCTTTTCACATGTATGTAAGATAACAGTGTTGATTTTCTTTGCTACCACATCGTGCTCCAGCAACACACTGATGACATCTTTTTATGTTTTGAGTCTTTGGGTTACAAGGTCGCCCTCTGCCTCTTATGTTTGTGACTATACCCTGTGACTAACCCTAACCCTTCTAGATTATATCTTTAATTATATCATAAATGTCAGTTGTCTTACTGTGAGTGCATTTAGGAGCCATTTAATTAAAAACCATATATTGTATTTACAGTAGTACTTCAAAAATGGTATATCTGCTTGCCAGAGGCGTTCAATGACACCATATTATAACAACACGATATGTGTTCTAATATGTGTCAGTCTCTCATTTGAGAATCCCTTTGATTTTAATTGGCTTCTACACAAAATATATTCTTAGTCAGCAATAAAAATCACGGGAATAGTTAGGTATTAATAAGGTTGAATTTTCAATTAGTCATTAGGTGTTATATTGTAGATTGTCTTGGTACATAAAAATTGTCCTAACGTTTTTTGCTTGCCTATATTAATACACATTTCTAGGGTGATCTTCATCACAAGTTGTGACCTCAGTTGCCTTGTGTTTAAAAGGTCGTAGGTTCGATTTCATGTTTAAAATTGAATTTCTAGGAGATATCTGGGAATCAAAGCTTGAAGCTACAGAGTTTAGCTGCAATGAAATGGGCGGAGTACACAGGAAAACCCGAGCATTATGAAGTCATTCCTCATCGCCAGTTGACATAAACTTGTGGCGAGATACTACATGACTTGATTTAGGAAATTCATATGTTTGTAAACTAGTTTAGAATTTCTACAATTGTAAGCAATGGACGGGATTTTTTGCAAAAATGGAAGGGATTTCTTGTAAGCAATGGACGGAATGTCATGTAAGCAATGGACGGAGTCTTGATGTAAACAATTATATAGAATGAAGTCCACTTAATCTCCTCATATTTCATTGTTTAATTATGTGTTTGTCCTATCTTGAGAAAGACCTTTTCGTTGAAACGTTGAAAATGTTTTGTGTTTTGTAATTTGTATGTTTTTTGTTTGCATATCATAACCCCCTAGTTTTAGTGATATTCCGTCGTGTCTAAGTGGAACACTCTAAAAAACCTGTGTTTTACGTAAGTACTATTGTCGTCACCTTTCACGTAGTATTACCTTATATTGATTATCTTGTTAAAGGCCTTTTCTATGAAACGTCTATTTGTTCGAACTATAATTTGCTTAACGCGAAACCTTCTTTAACATATTTTAGATATCGTAAGCAAACTGAAAAAAGGTTGCAAATTTTATTGTTCCCTGAACAGTATAAGTTACGTTTTAACAGTATAAGGAGGACTTCTTTCCAAGATTTCCATACCAATGAGAGTTGGAGCCTCACAGTCAAGGTATCACAGCCAAGTTTAAGCCAAGTATCACAACAAGGAGAACTCAAATCTATAAGTCCTAGTCACCATTTTTAAGCTGTGTAGAAACAATAGAACCTCTCATACAAGCACCCACAAAGACATTATCAAGCACGTCTTTCTCCACTTATCTCTATCACTCATTTGATCTCTCCCATCATCCCTAACTCAAACAACATCCACCTTGGTCTAAACTCCACAAGCGTCAATGATTTTATCTGACTCCCAAACAAAAACACAGACAGGTTAAGTCCATGACAACCGTGTTAAAAGAGGTTTATATTTTGTATTGTTTAAGAAACGCTATAACATATCACTATTCTTCTTCTTCTTTCGTTCACTTGAAACATGTCTATATCTGTAATTCTGTCTCCTGAATAAAACTCACTGTCTTTTGTAGCTCATACAGTGTCCCATAGAGCTTTGATTCCAGTGTTGTTTCCTCTGGCCAATATGTCTGCCTCAGCGTTTCATACTTAGAACACTCTTGAAGTATATGTTTGGCACTCTGTGCTGCATGTCCACATGTACACATGGCCGTGTTGCTAATCTTGAAATTTGTGTACATGTGACTGCGTTGTCGATTATGTCCTGTTCGGAGGCGTAGAATTACAACGTGTTCTGAACGGTTCATAATGTGATAGTCATTTTGTGATGGTGTTTGTGGCTTCCTTATTGAATTGATCATCTGCTTTTTCTGGTGGTAGGTGATTGGTACATCTGGCTGGTTTTCGGCAACACATTCATTAGCCAGTTGGTCCTGATTTTTCATTTCCTGGTATTCCACAGTGAGATGGTATCCACTGCATAGTTACCCTATACTAGTAAGACAGTTCATTAAATAGCTTTTGCAAATCTGTTAGCTATCCAGACTGGAGAGCTTGAAGCACTGACCTTGAATCTGTCAGGAATACCACGGGCTGTGGACCAGAGTCGGAGTTAAGCAGTTTTTCAGTTGCTAAACAAACTGTCTGAATTTCTGCATCAGAATTATTGCAGAATTCCCTGTTGGTGTTCAGATCGGATCTCTAGGCTACATATCACTATAGAACACAACAGATCCGATCTCTAGGCTACATATCACTAAAGAACAGAACAGATTGGATCTCTAGGCTACATATCACTAAAGAACAGAACATATTGGATCTCTAGGCTACATATCACTATAGAACACAACAGATTGGATCTCTTGGCTACATATCACTATAGAACACAACAGATTGGATCTCTTGGCTACATATCACTATAGAACACAACAGATTGGATCTCTAGGCTACCTATCACTATAGATCACAACAGATTGGATCTCTAGGCTACATATCACTAAAGAACACAACAGATTGGATCTCTAGGCTACATATCACTAAAGAACACAACAGATTGGATCTCTAGGCTACATATCACTATAGAACACAACAGATCGGATCTCTAGGCTACATATCACTAAAGAACAGAACAGATTGGATCTCTAGGCTACATATCACTATAGAACACAACAGATTGGATCTCTAGGCTACATATCACTAAAGAACACAACAGATTGGATCTCTAGGCTACATATCACTAAAGAACACAACAGATTGGATCTCTAGGCTACATATCACTAAAGAACACAACAGATTGGATCTCTAGGCTACATATCACTATAGAACACAACAGATTGGATCTCTAGGCTACCTATCACTATAGATCACAACAGATTGGATCTCTAGGCTACATATCACTAAAGAACACAACAGATTGGATCTCTAGGTTACATATCACTAAAGAACACAACAGATTGGATCTCTAGGCTACATATCAATTATAGAACACAACAGATCGGATCTCTAGGCTACATATCACTAAAGAACAGAACAGATTGGATCTCTAGGCTACATATCACTAAAGAACACAACAGATTGGATCTCTAGGCTACATATCACTAAAGAACACAACAGATTGGATCTCTAGGCTACATATCACTAAAGAACACAACAGATTGGATCTCTAGGCTACATATCACTAAAGAACACAACAGATTGGATCTCTAGGCTACATATCACTAAAGAACACAACAGATTGGATCTCTAGGCTACATATCACTATAGAACACAACAGATTGGATCTCTAGGCTACATATCACTATAGAACACAACAGATTGGATCTCTAGGCTACATATCACTATAGAACACAACAGATCGGATCTCTAGGCTACATATCACTATAGAACACAACAGATTGGATCTCTAGGCTACATATCACTAAAGAACAGAACAGATTGGATCTCTAGGCTACATATCACTAAAGAACACAACAGATTGGATCTCTAGGCTACATATCACTAAAGAACACAACAGATTGGATCTCTAGGCTACATATCACTAAAGAACACAACAGATTGGATCTCTAGGTTACATATCACTAAAGAACACAACAGATTGGATCTCTAGGCTACATATCACTAAAGAACACAACAGATTGGATCTCTAGGCTACATATCACTATAGAACACAACCGATTGGATCTCTAGGCTACATATCACTATAGAACACAACAGATTGGATCTCTAGGCTACATATCACTATAGAACACAACAGATCGGATCTCTAGGCTACATATCACTATAGAACACAACAGATTGGATCTCTAGGCTACATATCAATTATAGAACACAACAGATCGGATCTCTAGGCTACATATCACTAAAGAACAGAACAGATTGGATCTCTAGGCTACATATCACTAAAGAACACAACAGATTGGATCTCTAGGCTACATATCACTAAAGAACACAACAGATTGGATCTCTAGGCTACATATCACTAAAGAACACAACAGATTGGATCTCTAGGCTACATATCACTAAAGAACACAACAGATTGGATCTCTAGGCTACATATCACTAAAGAACACAACAGATTGGATCTCTAGGCTACATATCACTATAGAACACAACCGATTGGATCTCTAGGCTACATATCACTATAGAACACAACAGATTGGATCTCTAGGCTACATATCACTATAGAACACAACAGATCGGATCTCTAGGCTACATATCACTATAGAACACAACAGATTGGATCTCTAGGCTACATATCACTATAGAACACAACAGATTGGATCTCTAGGCTACATATCACTATAGAACACAACAGATTGGATCTCTAGGCTACATATCACTATAGAACACAACAGATCGGATCTCTAGGCTACATATCACTATAGAACACAACAGATTGGATCTCTAGGCTACATATCACTAAAGAACACAACAGATTGGATCTCTAGGCTACATATCACTAAAGAACAGAACAGATTGGATCTCTAGGCTACATATCACTATAGAACACAACAGATTGGATCTCTAGGCTACATATCACTATAGAACACAACACATGTCGGTAACGCACATGACCGAGGTACAATAATCAACGTACTGATTTTATCAACACACATGTCGGTAACTTACACGACCGAGGTAGAATAATCAATGTACTGATTTTATCAACACATGTCGGTAACGTACGCGACCGAGGTAGAATAATCAATGTACTGATTTTATCAATACATGTCGGTAACGTACGCGACCGAGGTAGAATAATCAATGTACTGATTTTATCAATACATGTCGGTAACGTACACGACCGAGGTACAATAATCAATGTACTGATTTTATCAACATAAACTATCTATTCCTGGTCTTTTAATTAGTAGCATCATATGCATGATACAACCATCAATCCAGAAATGTTTGCCTGTAGTTATTTTCTAGGCAATATAAATAAGTTAATTAGTGTGCCATTTCTTTCTGAACGGTCCGGATGCACAATTGCCTGTGGCGGGATTCAAGTCTCACTCCTGGTCTACCTCTCAAATGGGATTCGAACATTATTCTTGTTCTATCCCTCAAACGAGATTGGAACCAAACTCTTGGTCTACCCCGTAACAACACTATTCACATAGTTGTTAGAAACAATAACTAAATGATTCAGGCTTGACATTTTCGCGCTTTCTGTTTCCCATGTCTTCGATCTCGTTTGTTTTTTATATTGAGCGCTGTAGCTATGCTCTCTAGACCTTACTGTCTCGTAACGTTATCAGAAAATAACGAATATATATTTATAATATTATTTAATTACCGCTGTCTCAAATTTAATTCTTTCAACACCCCTTGTTAATTTTTTTAGCTGTACATGGTACCCACATAATTCTTCTATAGAATCACAATTACAATCTATACACTAGAATACCATAGAACCACATATTTAGTGACTAGAAAATATACAGTAAGCTTTTCTGACCCTACATCGCAGGATAATAACTGAATGAAGCCCGCTTATCTATAAATGATGCCAACGTATGAGATAAATGATCGTGACAAGATCTCTCTCAGATGTAGAAGACTGTACAGAAATCTGACATACTGTTCATGTACAACGATACAATGAGTAATGATACATTGAACATGATAAATAATACAATGAGGATGATCAATGATACAAGTAAAATAGGCAATGATACAATGAACACGAGCAATGATACACTGAACTCCAGTAATGACACGATGAACATGAGAAACGACAGGATGAACATGGGCAGTGATCCAATGAACATGAATCATGACACTGAACAAGTGGACATCATTATTATTGTAACTTTGCGTTGCCAAGAGTTACATCACACAGTAACAGGAGACTGTTGATAGAACGAGATAGTATACAACAGGACACCGAGACTCTGGATCGTTTGACATCGTTTCATTGCGAGGAGTAATCGGTGGAAATGATCAACATTAGACGTCATGAATAACAATATTGTATCGGTCCAATAAGTTTTCTAATACGAATGAGATGAGTAAAACTGGACACAAGCATGTGAAAGGCTGAAATGTCGTAGAGGAGTGATTACACTTAGCTCGAATTTGCCGATATTTACTCCGTGCCTCTCAACGAAACAGCACGTCCGCCTGCCGAGAGTACCACTAACAAACCGCGCAGCTCCCCTCCCCCCGCTTTATATCATTTTGTGCAGTGCAGCGTAAAGGGTAGAAAAGTTCTCTGGAGATTGTTTGTTTGTGTGTTCATATTTGTTTATTTTCGTTGGCTCATTTATTTCTGTAATCCATCGATTGTATGACCTACCCCTGGCTTTGTATCCATCGTGTCTGTATAGTAATGCTTTTTGAGGGGACTATCTGATGGTAGTAAAGCAAAATGAGTTAAACAGGTTTCTGAAAACACTTACCTTGCCTATGAATAAAATTATATAAAAAAGTATATATAAAAAACACACAATAAAACTAAACAGGACAATTCTCCAAGTATCGGCTCAATGGAACCTTTTTCAAGAGACAAACAACAGTAAACACCACAATAATAAACAGAATAGTTGACTTGGCCTGTCTAAAGCCACGTCTCCAAAACATAAAACCACGTCTCCATGACGCAGGATTGGAAACACATCTAGTAAAAGAAAAATGCGTGCATTCATTATAAACAAACTAGAAAGTGGGAAATTAGAGGCAATAAAGATGTGGTTGGGGTGTTTATAATGAATGCAAGAATAATATAAGAAAAAGACCCATTTTGTCACTTTATCAGAACGGCAGGTTTTAAGAACATAGTCACAACAGGCAAGACTGAAGGGAACAGAGACACATGGGGACAAAGTGAGAAAATATTAGTTTGACAACCTAGCAAGGCATGGAAACAAAAACGATCCTGATAACAATACTGTGGACAGAGAGCCATGGTCGCCTACGCCAACCAGAATGGCATATGATAATAATTGATGAGTAATGATGAGGTTGTGTGGTGGCGGGGTGAGTGGGTTTGGGGAAGGAAGGATACAAGAAGAATCATCATTTGAAAACGCATGGAATGAATGTGAAACCAAATATAGACATAAAAATATATATACAACCACACCTAAACATACATAGAAATGTATACACACACCAAGAGTTACGAAATAAATATATAACAAAATAGACACAGATGTGTGAAGGATACCCACAAAAAAAAATGCACAGGCATGTAAATGTATCCACACATAGGAAAGGGCTCACACCAGAATAGGCATACATATTGACACAGAGTGGAGATACGTGCATTAACATAAACAAGCGCTCACATAAATAAATAAATAAATATATATATATATATATGAACATGCATCCACATAAACACTTTCTCACATAAATAAAAACAATAACATGAACATTCGCACACATAGAAACATATACATATATTGATATAAATATAAACGTTCGTTCACATAAAGATAATGCTATAACAACTGCATATGTATACATACAAATGTGCGGTCCAAAGTAATTGTGTGGATACATAGAACCATGTAAAAGAAATTGCATATACAAATAACTATACTTGTGTGGGCACCCATCGAAGAGACAACTACAATAACACCGAGGAAATCAAAGTCTAAATACGTAAATGATTGAACAATAACAATATGACATTCTAATGTATAATTGATGGACTAGAGTACAAAATAATCACATGTTGACATACACAAGCGAAAGAAGACATAAAGGAAATATTTAGAAGTACGGCAAAAACAAAAATAATTACTCACGAAAGTGTACAAAGACAAATAATTACAAGAATCAGTGCAATACGGGAGTAGAGGGTATAAAGAAAAGGTGGGTAACTCAAACAAAACGGTGATTAATGTTCAATACGTGTGGCTGTAAGACTCCCATATGGCAAATGAGACGATATTCCAAGGACTGACGTTGCCGATCACCGGTATAACAACGTAACAAACCGGTTACAGAGACATCAGAGCTACCATGATGTGACGGGCTGTTAAAATAATTAGCCACTGGGGAGTCACGATGATTCGTGATATCTCTCAAATGTTCGGCGAATCTATCAGCTAAACGTCTACCAGTCTCACCAATATACTTCATATCACAACGCTTACATATGATAGAGTATATTATATTACGGGACAAACATTAAAAAGAATCCTGAATATCAATTGTGATTTAGGAAACTGTAACATGGGAGTGAGAATAACAAAAGGGGAAGTCAAACAATTTCGGTGACAAGGGACAGTTCCTAGTTGAGAATGAACTAAGAGATTACGAAGATTTCTGTCCCTCCGAAAAGCGACTAGTGGAAGAGAGGGAAATGCAGGACTGGAGATGGGATCTAACTGGAGGATAGAGAAATGTCGTAATATGATACGTAGTGCCGGCATATTATGAGGATGAAAAGTGATAGCCAGTAATGGACGATCAGAGGTATGTTTAATAGATGGTACGAGGGCCACTGAGCGGGAAATAGTAAGAACACGTTGTAAAGCTGATGACAGGATATCCTCAGGAACTGTCCCTTGTCACCGAAATTGCTTGACTTGCCCTTTTACCACATCTTTATTGCCTCTAATTTCCCACTTTCTAGTTTGTTTATAATGAATGCACGCATTTTCTCTTTTACTAGATGTGTTTCCAATCCTGCGTCATGGAGACGTGGTTTTATGTTTTGGAGACGTGGCTTTAGACAGGCCAAGCCATCTATTCTGTTTATTATTGTGGTGTTTACTGTTGTTTGTCTCTTGAAAAAGGTTCCATTGAGCCGATACTTGGAGAATTGTCCCGTTTAGTTTTATTGTGTGTTTTTTTATATATACTTTTTTAAAATATATTTTTATTCATAGGAAAGGTAAGTGTTTTCAGTAACCTTTTAAACTAATTTTGCTTTACTATTTGTTCATTCGGTTACTGCGGCACCTCCACTTTGTCGGACACCCTACGACCATTTGGTTATTTATATCTGATGGTAGTCTGGAAGCGTATGAAAATAACGTAATCTGTTGTCTTCTGATGTAATTCAGGATTGAGATTGTGTTTGGTAGTCTTCTGATGTTTTTATTTCTGATTCTCTTATTGTTACTCCGAAGAATCTAATGGTGTAACAAGTTTTCCTTTATCTTTTGTTGTTAGTGTTAATATTCGACATTGGTAGCTTAGTGATGGTTTGATGATCATTTTATGTAGTGTAGTTTTGGTGTTTACGTTCACATGTTTATTTTTGAAAATAGGAGACATCTGCCCTAAGATTTGGTATGCTATCTTGCATCTTATGTTGAATTTCTTTGGTATTTCCCCCATTTGATGATATGATGAGTCCAAGATAAGTAAATTCTTTCACATGTGTACGTTTTGATGATCGGTGAAAATAGCGGTATTTCTTTGTTTTTGCAATTGACACTACCTCCTTTTTTTCTGTGTTATCTTCATGTTAAAGTCCCTACATGTTGTGTGCAGTCTGTTTATATGCTGTTGTTGTTCTTTTGATGTTGATATTATGGCTTGATTGTCTAGGAAAAGGAAGTTCGTTCTAAAGATTGCTTATGTTGTCTTCTTCCTTAGTGTTGACAATTTTACATATACAATCGATGTATGTGATGAACAGGGAGGGAGATAGAACACATCCTTGCCGCAGGCTAGAACTCTGACGCTTCAAGTGATAAGCGCCAAGGATCTTATAAAAAGAGAACAAACCCAAAAACTTCAGGTATAAAGAAGATTTCACGAGCTGGATTCGAACACACACCGTTCAGCATTACGTGTACTGTTTAATCCCTACGCAGAAAAAATGCCCCACGAAAGAATACACAATAAATTCTTGATTCCTTGATTAGAAACTGGCCTCACAGCACGTGGGGCAATCCCATAAGTGCTCCACCCTCTGTTCCAGCAGCTATCTGACTCGATGGTGTTTCGAATATAATTCCGCAAAAACAGACGTCGATATCAGGGCGCAACTCTGCACTTGCGACAGGTTTCTTTGTTGTTCCATCCACCCACGCCCTGCCAGAAACTAGTTCAAACAGACGTCGGCCTGCTGGAACAACATGTTAACTGTTATCGAAGGTTACGACTACGGGGCAATAAATTACGTAAGTGGACTAAAGCAAAGTTTTCCGAATGAATTCTAACTAATGAATCGATGTTTCGATCAAATTGTCTTTATCAGGATGAGTAAATACGAACGGAGTACAATGAAAGGAGAAATCACGCCTGAATGTTCGATATCATTATTAAGAATCTATCGTTTAGAGTCATTTCGAAGAGTAGCATTGGTGGTTGGTTGCTATCCCCAGGAATTGTGAGCAATTTGCTCTTACTTCCTATATGCAGTGGGGTCGTTTCTCAGAGCTTACGCTCATACCCAGGAGACTTCAGCTTTCGATTTAGTGAAAAGCCTATCAAGGATCCTTCTGTTCAGAGGGAGTATGTGAGTCAGAGAGAGGACGTGAGTCAGAGAGAGGACGTGAGTCAGAGGGTATGTGAATATTATAGAATTCGTCTAATCATGGCACTCCACTGTTCTATATTAATTGTTCGGTTAGTTTATTATAAGAATGTACATAGCATATCTCGGACGGCCAAGGTTCAATTACCGCCACAGGTAATTGTCTATAAGTACTTTTAAGAAGTAATGACAATGTACTGATTGTTAAATATTGCCTAGAACATCACTAGAGTAATAATTTTGGTGTGATAGTTACGATCTGAATAGAGCACGGTGCAAACTGTTAAATGCACAATAAAATTCGTTTTCACAAACCGCTAATATCTAATATTTAGGAATGGCTATCGCACTGGCTTCGGTCATGGGTTCATTTCCCAGTTGAGGCGGAGATATTTTTCTGACCGTAACGCCTCCCGGGTCGGCACAGCCTTAATTGGGTACCGGTTTATCCGGGAAGTAGAGACTACGAGGGAGAGGAGATGGCTATCGCCCTCATATAGCAGAGCCACTGAAATATGAGATTGTTAACATCTCACACCCTGCGGCATTAATAAATGCTATGTTAATTTTACTGAACTTTAATATGTAAATAAGGGGGAATTATTAGATCCATATTTTACATATTTTTCTCTATCTGACGAAACGCTGGTGTAATGTGGTCAACACCACGACCTGACCTCTTCAGTATTTTCCCACTCTTGCTCTTTTATATTGGATCCATTTACGAGTGAAAGTTTTTAGCTCAATGGAGAAACATTCATTGAACCACATTGCAAGGAAGCAACGCATTAACAACTCAGCTATCGCGGTTTTTATGTCTTTGCCTTGTATGCTTTTAATTTTCAATGTCTGTTCAAAATATGTCTTCATCAATTATGTTTATGTACTGTAGAACCTGAAGTCTCTCACGGTTACATGTTCCCACACAGATTTGATCTACGAGGAACTTGTTGCCAGATAAACGCCGAAGTTATTAACAATAACTGCAAATATTTCCTCTTGATTTCACCGCTTGATGAAGAACTGTAACACTTGAATTATCTGCCCTTGTTCACTTAAACTCTCTTATTATTGGCCAAAAGATCACAACACATCAAACGATATTTTTACACATAAATCTTACCATTTCTTCCATCGATCGCTGCATGCCAGAAAGAAAGCAGAATTAGATACCTTTGAAAGATTTACCTAGCAGTCAAGATGAATTGTTTGATTAGACAGATATAAAGTGGGAAAAGGGAAAGAAATGAGGAGGAGAATAAAACAATCCATCAAATTATCCTACGTGGATAATTCGAATAATAATTAGAGATAATAGTAATATTGGTGTCTCCTAATAAAAGATTGAGAAAATGTGCCTAGAGTTCTTCCTACCACTGATGCTACATAACACTCTCCTGTTACATTACACTCCGCCTTGTATTTCCATCTGTAATGTTTGCTTCAAATTCTCCGCTATCAAAACAAACGACGTTGATTCATTTCCTGCACAAAATATTCCAGTCAAGTGAGCA
>CM067298.1:13645976-13733476 GCA_034231615.1 Meghimatium bilineatum | reverse complement strand
CCTAAATGCACCGAAGAAAATTTAATGATATTTTAGACAGTTCAACACCACTCGTTTAGAGGACGCTGAACTGTATCAACGTATGATAAATATAATAGTAATCGCGTCAACAACAATTCTGTTCATGAAAATTATCTTTACCGTTATCACGCAATATTAGCCGATAGGGGAACACGTTCATAATATAGGCAGCCAGCTCGTAATAATATCGTCAATAAAACGTAGATTACTACAGAAGTTTTCTGTGGTCTCATGAGAGTATGTCTTGTATGTGGCCACCAATTGGGTGAAGTTGACGAAGACGGTAGAAAATGGACTTTGGTAGAAGAGTTCGGTAGAGAGCCACAGCTGCGGTCCTGCTGTTCCGTTGGGGATAGGAACGCTTAGCAGTAGTAATGGTATTAACGGATCATACACTGAGTTAGTTGTGAAAAGTATTTGCAATTTTTGGGAGTAATCTGATTGGTCTTTCTTTCTGTTCTTCCTATCTTCAATGACGTGAATAATGGAAAATTATATTCCCCAATGACGTGAATAATAGAAAGTTAGATTCCCCAATACGCCTCAATGACGTGAATAATGAAAAGTTATATTCTCAAATATGCCTGAATGACGTGAATAATGAAAAGTTATATTCCCCAATACGCCTGAATGACGTGAATAATAGAAAGTTATTTTGTTACTTACAAATAAAATATCATTAACAAACGTATAATTTGAACGCTCTCGGTTGACGTAATGGTTGTATTACTACTAAGATCTGATCAACAAAGATCAATCAAAAATACCTAGTTTTGATCGAATTGCGTGGTAGGAACGTACAAAATAAAAACTAGATCTTCACAGTTAGTCAGTCGTGCGCTCAAAAATTGACGTCTTTGACTTCCTGTCAGGCTGGATCCAATTATTTCTCCTCGCAAACATGATCAAAGCTTCTAAACTGCTGAAATATTATTGGTCAAAGGCAATATTACGAGTTACCAAACTTATGAGAACGGTTTTGGATAATCATTTTGGAAGGATAACTATACGTTTTATAAAATCTTTGCTCCGTTCATTAGAACGGAATATACTCGCCTATTTTCGTAATTCGAATCTCTAGTAAGATATGAATAAAACTGTTTACAAATGTACAAATGTACGAAATTAGCGATCAGTTGTCCTAGTCTCATTATAATTGCCAGTTAATTAATTAACTAGTGTAGTTATTTAGTTAGCAAGTTAGTACGTCAACCATCAGATCACTATAATGAAAAACCGGACATGTCCATATGTGCTCTGGTCGTATATTCAGCATGTCCATCAGGATATGGAAACTGATATTTCTGGACCTGCGTCGAGTGATAACACCTTTGATTCCTATACACTGCTCGTTTCTTACAACTCCAGGCGCGATATAGTTACAAATTGAGGGAGCGTGAGATACAGTAAAACTGTGCTCCAATTGATAAGTTAATATAGAAAAAAGGGTTAAATAGCAGTTTCATGTAGAACAATACACGGAAGCGACATTTCGATCAAAGATCTTTAACAATATAGGAACAAACAAACACAGACTGGAAGCACCAAATCAAGCAGACACTACATGACAGTCAGGTGGGAACCTTATCGTAATGTAGATTGTTTTGTCAAAACGTCGCTTCCGCATATTGCTTCACATATCCTAATAACGCATAGACCTGGTTTACAACATCTATGCATTTTGATTGCAAAACGTGAGGAAGTTATGCAAGAGCCGATTAACGTAGCAGAAATAGAAAGACCTCATCTTAAATAACGAGACACGAGGTCACATGTGATGGCTATTTGTAGGAAACAAAATCCCCCATCATTTAAGATCAAAGCAACTACTCCATACTAAAACATGTCCACCTTCTCAAATATTTAACAACAACGGTAACATCAGATGAAGTTCAGCAGATATAAGAAGTAGAATAGGGCATACAAAGAGCAGCATTCCGAAAAATACATATACTGTAATATTTCCATGTCACATTAGAAGTAATGCAATAATTGGTAGATTATACTATTGAAGGCGGTGGTAGATTACACTATTCAGGGCGATGGTAGAATATACTATTGAGGGCGGTGGTAGATTACACTATTCAGGGCGATGGTAGAATATACTATTGAGGGCGGTGGTAGATTACACTATTCAGGGCGATGGTAGAATATACTATTGTAGGAGTAACGATCAATCCAGTATTTTTTGTGTGGCTGTAATGATTTTCTATTTTTTTGGCAAACACATTCGGTAGTGTTCAGGTGGTGGTTGGTATCGTGCGTCAATCTGATTTGTGGCATACCTATTTTCTATTGTCCTGGTATCTTCCCCTCCAGTGTGGTCTTTTATAATCTGTTATGTTATTTGATATGGCCAAAATAGTGTCATTTTGTAGAGAGAACTTTGTTGTTTTGACAGTTTTCTGTTACTTTGAATTCTCTCATGATAGTCCTTATTGATGATCGTTTTTTATTGTATTCTGCGGTTTCTTCTATAACATTTTGTTTCAAAAGCTGTAATTTTGTTTCTCACCGTTTTAGTGATTGTTTAGGATGGAAATATATCTATATATTGTAATAGGAAATATGCATACTTCAAGTTAGTTTTGCTTTTTTGTTGCAGTTAAGTCATATGTTTTTCATTTGTGTCAGCGTATTTGATGAGCTAGCCTTCGTCTGACTTCTTTACATCAATCTCCATTCATGTTTCTAAGACTGACTTCTCCACATCAATCTCCATTCATGTTTCTAAGACTGACTTCTCCACATCAATCTCCATTCATGTTTCTAAGACTGACTTCTCCACATCAATCTCCATTCATGTTTCTAAGACTGACTTCTCCACATCAATCTCCATTCATGTTTCTAAGACTGACTTCTCCACATCAATCTCCATTCATGTTTCTAAGACTGACTTCTCCACATCAATCTCCATTCATGTTTCTAAGACTGACTTCTCCACATCAATCTCCATTCATGTTTCTAAGACTGACTTCTCCACATCAATCTCCATTCATGTTTCTAAGACAACAAATATATTAAAAACTAGAAACGTGTTCTAGTTCTCTGTTATTACACATGAGCACAAAAGCACAAGAACAAACGACGTTTCGATTTAAAAAATGTTCTCCTATCCTCGCCATACTATGTGCACTACGTTCCATTGTACTTGGGTTTCACATTATAAACGTCGTCCCTCTCAGCGACGTGCCGCGCTGCATGTCGTTAATACTACTCATAGCACCTAACGTCATAGCTTCAAGCAACAACATAGCGATCTCCGAAAAAAAAAATCACTGTTTAAACAGGAATTCATGAGTCGGATTCGAACTCTTCGTCACTTTAACACAATTCCAACCACAAAGCTTAACAATAACCGCAACAGGAAGATCCCGAAAAATACCGATGTCGGTAGGATTCGAACTAGCGCGGCAACTGATATGTTGCTGATTTATGAGACATTCCCAATCAGCTGTGTGAATCTTTTTCTTCTCTGTTGTAGAAATATAGCTCTGTGGTAGCGTGGTACAGTTGCTCATCTGTGACGACCAAGGTACCAGGTTTGAATCCCGTCGCAGGCAATTATACATCCGGACCGTTCAGAAAGCAATGGCAAAACACTAAATGTATTTATATTGCCTGGAAATCACTTGAGCCAAAACATGCTGGGCTGATGGCTACGTCCTGATGAGGATATGCTACCAAAAAATTGTGACAATGTACTTTAAGTCTACACGCATTTGAATTTCTCCTCTAAGAGCTGATATACTAGGTGTTAGCTACTTTGCTTTTTGTGCATATCTGTTTCTTTGCATTCTGTTAGGAATGTTATCCTTTCAACATTATATTGAAAGGGTGGGCTGTTATTATGACACATTTTATGTCTATTGTAGTGCTCTGTCCCCCCCCTCGTTTTTCTAGTGTACGTCTCTGCCTTACGCTTAGGTTCTTGGTCACCTCGCATTCTCTTTCCCCTCTTCCGTCATGTTTTTATTTCTTGTTCTTGCTTGAGTTTGTTTTTATTTCTTCCTGTGTCTTTTTAATTGTTGGAAACTGTACTAGGTCAGGCTTTCTCTTACCTGGCTATCCTGACACATAGTTCTTGTCTTTTCACCCGCCACTATTATCCACCTCCGATTTTTAGCTCTACTTGTTGGGCCCATTTGTTTCTAGTATCCCAGTGAGACAAGACGTACCTGATCTAAGATACCCGTTTTTACTCATTATCAATAATATTTAACTATCTTACCTGCATATAACATCTCACTGTTATTACTTACTTTCCACTATTATCTTCTCCTATTACTCGTCTCCCTCCACTGCTCTATATTTTCCTCCTCTGCTCGGTCGTATATGCTGTGTGGTTTCTTCTTCTTTCTCGTCTGTCCTTGCGGTATTGGCCTCTCTCTCTCTCTCTCTCACATACACATCTGATTATCGTACCATCTTCTTTTGCTCTTTCCTTACATTATTATTGTATGTCTGTAATACTCATTGCCTGTTCCACTTTTGAGGTAAGTATTTTAAGTTATCTTATTTTACTTGCTATTATATCTTATCTATTTTCATTCTCACTTTCCTCTTTACACTTTCCCTTCCTCACTTGCCACCATCTTCTCTCCATACCCTCTTCTTCCCTGCTATGCTGCTCCATCTTTGCTTCCTCTGCTATGTATTCGCTATCTCTCCATTTCCTCCCTATCATAACCATGTTTGTGTTCATGTAAGATTCGTTATATTGTGGTCTTTATCTGTCTTGATTAACGCTTTTTAGTCGAAACGTCGTCCGTCACCGTGTCTCGATGCTAGGTTATTTTATGACTCATCTTGGTAACACTATTTTTGTTCATGTTGACATTTGCCGCGTGTTACCCCAGCCACCTATTTCCTATTTTGGGTCATTACCCGACACTGGAACATTTATCCCATGTTGTAGTGCTCTATTATTTTTTTCTCTCATATTTTGTATTCGTGATATCTTATTATTGTTTTTCTTTTAATAACGTTGATTTCATTGCTTCTGTGATTATTCTCTCAACTCGTTTTCTGGAAATGATATTTCGGTTCTTAGTTGGTACCGGTGAATGCCTGCTCATTTTAGGATTAATTCATCTAAATATTACATCAATAATTAATATAAATATTCAATTTTTAGGGTTAGGGTTAATTATGTTTTACATAACTAACCCTAAATGAATTAAAATTAAAATTAATAAATGATAAAGATAAACTAATAAACATAGCAAAGGGAAATAATCAAATAGGGGTTCAGGCACGAGTTCCAAACAAGAACTGATAGATCTTTCAAATTATATTCTTGAAGTGGTTGTCCAGGCCAGTATCTCACACTCCAGTACTGGTATAACATTTCCTATAAACACATGTTTCAATACAACTTGGATATAAATTCCGAATTCCAGTTTCACATGTTTATTAGTCATTCACATGTTTCACAGATAAACAAATGACTGAAATACTTGAGTCATTAGCTATACTACATCAAAATAACGAGGTTTTAAATTATGACACAATTATGACATTTCTTTGTAAGAATACTGAAAAAGCTGGCATGTTTGTTAAACTCTGGTCCCATTTGGTTGGTGTGTTCCAAGTAGTGGTAAAACAATGTGGTAAGACAACTGAAAGATGCATCATGGGACGTCACCCGCACAAAGTGATTGACACGTAATCGGTTTAGCAGCTATACTTTTTATTCTGGTGGTTAGAGTTGGTCTCTGGCGATTCCCAGGACGAAACAAAATGAAATTATGGTGAGAAAATTGGACAAATTAGAAATGTCATAACATGAATCTGCTTGCCCTATCGCTGTTCTAGATATCTCTGACTGCCATAATGAGAAAAATGGAGGCGATAATAGCAACGGTTGATTGTCGCTTTCATATTTATTTAAAAAAAAAGAAGATAACGTATAAATCCTAATAAGTGGTCGTGATGCCAGGATTACCTAAGCCACAACCTCCGTTACTTTATAGTAAAAAGATGTGACACAACCAAATTTAACTCACGCCGGAAGTTGAAAGAAACGTACCTTTCTGTAAGTATTACCTTTTATTTAAAAGGAACATGAATCATTTCAAAGGCACCTGATAATAGTGATTTATGTAATCATCATGGCTATAATATTACCATGATCATAGTTCTCAATCCCATCATCATCCACTAGAACCACTATAATAATAATAACAATAACACAAATAATTATTATAAGAATGATAAAAATAACACTAATAACAACAGTAATGGTGACTATAATAGTAATAATAATTATAATAGTTACAATAATAATAGTACTATTAATCTTCTTTTCTTTTCTTCATTTTGCTTCATGTCACTTTGTGCCTTGCAGTGTCTGTGGTAGAATAGTTCTTTGGAGATGGCTTCATGATAATAATAATGGGAATAATAATAATAATAATAATAATAATAATAATAATAATAATAATGGGAATAATAATAATAATAATAATAATAATAATAATGGGAATAATAATAATAATAATAATAATAATAATGGGAATAATAATAATAATAATAATAATAATAATAATAATAATAATAATGGGAATAATAATAATAATAATAATAATAATAATAATAATAATAATAATAATAATAATAATAATAATGGGAATAATAATAATAATAATAATAATAATAATAATAATAATAATAATAATAATAATAATAATAATAATAATGGGAATAATAATAATAATAATAATAATAATAATGGGAATAATAATAATAATAATAATAATAATTATTATTATTTTACTGGATCCAACACAGATACTAAGTATTTCTGGCTACGACATCCATCCATTAATAAACTAAACTAATTTAGGCTATCTGCCTCTGGGGATTATTTTTTCGGTCGCAACAGAACGGCCATCCCGCTCGTCACCGCTTCGTTTTTCCTTATGACTTTAACTATTTAGTCTTTTCAATGAGAATATTATCTGTGTGCTACGCAAGGGAGTATAGGCTGCGATTCATGATGATGGTTGATGTAGCTAGTATAAGCTAGGATGCATGATGATAGATGATGTAGCTAGTATAAGCTGCGATCCATGGTGGTAGCTGATGAATATAAGCTACGATCCATGGTGATAACTGTGTTGCTAGCATCCAGGTAGTTCAATAGATACACGTTGGAAAAAACACACAACAACACATGCTGTCACAAATGGCCATGCTATTCCTTGCACATACTGTGGAAGACTGTTTAAACAGTGACCCATACATGATCCTACTGCCCTTGTTGTTTATATATTCTAGATGGGTGCTGTCGATGTATTACGTCAACAGTTGGGGTGGAGAGGGGGGGGGGTTGAAAACGTTTGACAGCTGTTGACGTCGGAAATACTGTTTTTATACTTCAATTAAATTGTTTGAATTGTATTTATTTTCTTCTAAAAATCTAAATAAGAAACGTCGTTTTGTTGCTCTAACGTCAATGACTCACTCCACAATGTTAAGTGGAGTGAGCCATTGAATCACTGTACTTTAATTAAGTGCTGAGTTCAGTCGAAGGAACATGATAAAATAAATAAGCAGATGCAAGATCGGGAGAATAAGACAGCTTTTCCAAGGTAATTCCTTTGTTCCATGAGAGGTACTCCTCTACCGGTACGGATTGATGTACCAACGTATTGTCATGCAGTATTGTCATCCAACTGTTTGTTCTCCATTTATCTATTCTTATTCTTCAGATGACATCACTTAGAATGTATCCCGACAGGCGTTATTAAGCAATGTTTGTGTCTCAGAGTGTGGTTTTCTCACACAAAACACAGAATTTGACATATGTATATTATTTTATCAAGAACATTTTCAACTCCAGAAGACATGGCAGAATGCAGCCATATTTGCGCAGGATGTTTTTGATGGGTTCGATTCGCGCATGGAGACATGTGCGGCCGCAACAGATCTTGAGGATGCGTACAATATGGTGTCCTTGGATATCTTGATGCACCAGCTGTTAAATATTGCAGTTAATCCTTTTGTCGTGCGGTGGGTTGGCGCCGCCATGATGCACAGGATAGTAGTTCTTAAGTGTAGTAACTGGATATCTGCACCAACGGTTATTAGCCCTGGTCTGCCACAGGGATCGCCTCTATCTCCTGTAATTTTCAATGTATACACAGTACATATCGCTGGCAATAAATCACAGGTGCTGGCAGAGTGATATCATATGCCGATGATATCCTGGTGTATACACAGGGCAGAAATCGAGAAGAGTGCGTCGTGGAACTACAGAAGGAGCTGGACAGACTGACAAATTGGTGTCGAGATACGGGAGCAGTGGTTAATCCGTCTAAGGCATTCGTGAGTGGTTTTCCTTGAACAATCACATGGTAAAGACACCCATGCCACAAGTTTCGTTGTCCGGGAAAAGTTTAGAAAGAACTAGCACAATGAAATATCTGGGTGTGTTTTTTGACAGAAGCATGAGTTTCAGGGAACATGTTGATCACGTTATCATAAGGGCAGGCAAAGGCTTAGCAGCAATGAAGGTTATGGCTGCTGCACAGTGTGAGCAGAGATTGTTTATTTCTTTTGTACCAGGGTTTGGTTGTGGCTGTGGTGGAATATGCACTGGCAATTCTGACTCTTAGCCAAACTCAGATAGAAAGACTGGATAGAATCCAGAATGCAGCAATGCGTATCATACTGGGACGCACAAGAGACACATCGACAAGAGCTATGGGATACCTACTTGACTGCCCACCGGCTGAACATAGATTACAGTATTGCCATGCACGGGCGTACCTTCAAATATATGCAGATAAGGAACACCCGTTGCATTCCGAAATACAGAAAGTTGATGGCATCAGACTCAAGAGAGGTAGGTCGTGGATGGGACGTGCTGAGGATGTCATACAAAGCGTGTGCAGATTGCAGGATGTAGCAGCAGGTGCGAAATGGATAGGTCTACCCACAGATCATTGAGAATACCAAAGAGGGGGATGGGATTATATACACTGATGGATCTGTAATTAGGCATGTTCGCAGTGCTTGGGCCTTTACAGCTCAGTGCGCAGGTAAAACGATCAAGGAGGAAAGTGGTGCCTTTGCGGCCACTACGAGTAGTATGACCATGAAGACTATGGCGGTGACCAAGGCATTTGAGTGGCTACGCACACAGAAGGTAACGCAGGTCTGCATCTTGAGTGACTCTATGAGTATGATTAAGAAGGTACAAGTGGGTCTCGTTCATGAACAGTGGATTGAGCCCTTGAGAAAGGCGAGCTTGAAAGTGGTTACATTTATTTTCGTGCCGGGACATGTGGGCGTTCGAGGCAATAAAAGAGCGTATCAACTGGCATCGTGCGCGATTGTGGCACAGGGCGATGGGGCAATAGATCGCGCTGACGTTTTGAACTCCTTAAAAAATATAACACGCGAGAGTGAGAGTAATGTGGATGATGATTCCTTTTCAATGACGAGGATTAAAGATCAGGGATTGAAATGCGATGTTGCTAGAGGTGAACATTTTGGAGGGCGCAGAAGAATGATGGTCAACCAGCATAGGACCGGTACTGTCAGCAGAAGTGTAATGGCGGATACATTCAAGGAGAGATCGGAGCAACTATGGACGTGTCCAGTTTGCAGTGATGATGATCCGACGTCTAACTAATTAACTAACTAATTTTCAACTCCGACGATGAACTAGCACATTACATAAATAAACATTTCGCCGAGGACATTACCAGCTTCTGAATATATAATCTCCATAACATCATCTTTCATTCAAATACTAATCGATCATTCAGTACACTTTGTGAAGCCACCTCGTATTATAGGCAACTCTCATGATGCGACTTTTGAAGCTACTTCATATTATGAACATCTTCTATGATGCGACTTTTGAAGCGATATCGTATTATAGGCAACTCTCATGATGCGACTTTTGAAGCTACTTCATATTATGACCATCTTCTATGATGCGACGTTTGAAGCGATCTCGTATTATAGGCAACTCTCATGATGCGACTTTTGAAGCTACTTCATATTATGAACATCTTCTATGATGCGACTTTTGAAGCTACTTCATATTATGAACATCTTCTATGATGCGACTTTTGAAGCTGCTTCATATTATGACCATCTTCTATGATGCGACTTTTGAAGCGATCTCGTATAATAGGCAACTCTCATGATGCGACTTTTGAAGCTACTTCATATTATGACCATCTTCTATGATGCGACTTTTGAAGCGACCTCGTATTATATGCAACTCTCATGATGCAACTTTTGAAGCTGCCTCGTATTATAGACAACTCTCATGATGCGACTTTTGAAGCTATCTCGTATTATGAGCAGGTTTCAACATGCGACTTTTGAAGCTATCTCGTATTATGCGCAGCTTCCAACAATGCCTTCTGAAACTATCTCGTATTATGCACAGCTTCCATGATACGGATTTGCCACTTGTGTTGCATATGTCAGCTTGCTGAGTCCTACTTTCATCTCTAGATGGGTGCTTCTCTGACATTATTCTTGATTCTGAGATCTGATTAGATGATAAATAGATACCTCTGTCACACAACATAACAAGTAGTGAAATGCCACAAACTTGAAAGTATTCTGTTTTGGAGGAGTATTTTGCCACGAAGTTTTTGCGATCTCGAGGTATGATCCATTAAAGTGGTCGATTGTCTCCTAATAGTCCAGGCACACCTATTTAACAGACATCATATTAGCTAAAATCATGAGATGTGATGACATCTTCAAGCACAGCCATCTTAGTCGTCTTTTACAACATGCATGGTAAGTGGCAGCATTAATATTCTGTCGTCCGTGTGTTGTAGGATCCAGAAATTGGAGTAAAAAAATAGAAACAATGTGACCTATATACATACCGTAAGAGGCGACCAAGGAGGTTTCGGGGTGGAGTTGGTTGTTCTAACACACTGGCCAAACATGACCAGAAAGCAATGCTGATATTGGATGTATCAGATCGAAAGGAGCATATCAGTACAGATTTATACTATAACATAAGGAATTCCATTCTTCTGATTACACATGCTGGCCAACTGTAATTTGTGAACGTACAGAGAAGAAAACGTAGAACTGTTTCATATTCTCCTTTTGAGAATCGCTAAGACAACAGTCAATGTCCCATACATGAGGTATTTGTGTTTTATTTTGAGAATCGCTAACACAACAGTCAATGCCCCATACATAAGGTATTTGTGTTTTATTTGAAGCTACCAGGAGACGGTATTCAACTGATCGTTGTTAGCAGACTAGTCTCTCCGTCTCTTCAGGGCTGTCGCTTTTAGATACACTTAAAGAGATCACCATTATTAACTTATTGTCTACAACATTATTTCTAAGCAGAACAGAGTTCAGTGTTGACATTGTCAACCAAAGTCGACTCCAAATACGCGGTGACACCAACGCCAGACCGGTTTGGAAGCTAGGAAATGCAAATGAATTGTCAAATTGACTTCTCGTTTTTCATTGTGAAATTATCTCTACGACCAATAACATTATTAAATGTTGATTCAGAGCTCGATTGAAAGGGTGTGTGATCACTTATTGTCTTCTCGGCTTTCCCTGGTCCAGTGTTATCCTTTTCATTCGATTGAATTAAAGATCTGGAGCACCGAACGTTGGCTTGGAACCACTCAAGTCATGGGAGACAATGTTCAGAGTTTCTGAAGGAAACGGATGCGCAATCACGTGCAAGGTTATCTACCCCTGCATTCTGTTATGTCCCGTGTCACTTATTCCATTACGAATATTGTACAATCACGCGTGCAGCTTCAGTGCTTTCCTAAATGAAGATCTACATCAATATGATTGTAAAACATAGACATGATAAACTATGCAAGCATGAAGCTCCCACAAAATAAATCATAGTTTTCATTTGTATTCCAACCTTTACTTTATATCGATTGCACATCTGATATTTTCCCCACTTCTAAAATCCTTATTCTTTGAATGCGACAGGATGTTAAATTGGCTTATTTATGTATTTTTAATTTGGCAAGATAAATCGCGATAAATTCTAAGAAATCTCTCAGGCGTAACCGGCATGCCACGCGCTCAAGTAGTTATAATATGAATAATTAGTTCTGAAATTAGTTTAAAATTGTGAATAATAAATCCTTATACTTATTTAATTTTAAACTTTGCTTTTTTAAAAAAATGGAGCTGTCAATCACCTGTCGCATGTCTGGAGTATTGATTTTAAGTTAAGTGTGACCTTAATACGGCCATCATATATACTTGTATCTGGTCATTTTCTTAGAGTCGACTCACCTTGACAGTGATGAAGGCAAGAAAATGGGGACATAACTCCTTATTGGAAATGAAGGAATTAGGGGACGGAATTAGAAGAATTCCAAGAAAGGACCGAAAAAAATAGAAAGAAAAAGTGGATTAAGGCGAAGAGGAAAAAAAGGTAGAAGTCTTCAAGAAGTGGAAGATTATAGCGTCAGTATTTATGTGCGTTCATTGTGAAAATCATCCGGAGGACACAACATAACCGTTTAAAAATTACAAGAAATGTAAGGCGAATTATTGATCTTTTTATCAGAGGAGTTAAAGCTTTCGGTTTATGTTGAAGGGTCTCAGTTTAAAACTCATATAGTGACGTGTTGTTTGTATGGCCCGATATAACCAGTATAGACTCCTGTCTTAAGTTGTAAACGTCGTGCCTAGACCGGAGACTTTAATTCTTCATTAAAATAAACAAAAGTTGTTTCTTTTGAAACCATGACGTGCTATGAGTGGTACTCTCGGCAGGCGGCGTGACGCTTCGTTGAGAGGGATGGAGTACATATGGGAAACCGAGTATAGTGAAGTCAATCTTCTACGGCTTTTAAACCCTTTTTTAAAAAAAGTTGTTTCACGCGCATTTTCTAGAAGATTCCTAGAGATTAACGCTTAAAGATACCGTCTTACGTACTCAGAGTAATACTCTAGACAGGCATGGTACTATTTCGTTGAGATGGACGGAGCACATACAGAAAACCCGAGTATAATTAAGTCAATTCTTTACATCTTTTAAAGTCCTTTCTAAAGTTTACAACAGAATTCGTAGTATAACATTATAATATATATTCTAGTTAGTTTCGACAATCTCTTGCAACTTTCTGGAAAACTATCACCTGCATTGTACTGCTTTTTATGCAAGAAGTCTAAGTTTACTGATAACCTAGCAAAATATACGTCCATATTTTCACACATAACTTGATTGTGTACAACATCTAATTCGTTTAGTTTAAACAAAAAATTATATACAAGATACATTGTCCAAAATTTAAAATGTGTATTGTAGGAAATAAGATACATGGTCCTAAATTTAAAAAGGGTATTATAGGAAATAAGATACATGGTCCAAAATTTAAAAAGGGTATTGTAGGAAATAAGATACATGGTCCAAAATTTAAAAAGGGTATTGTAGGAAAAAAGATACATGGTCCAAAATTTAAAAAGGGTATTGTAGGAAATAAGATACATGGTCCAAAATTTAAAAAGGGTATTGTAGGAAATAAGATACATGGTCCAAAATTTAAAATGTGTATTGTAGGAAATAAGATACATGGTCCAAAATTTAAAATGTGTATTGTAGGAAATAAGATACATGGTCCAAAATTTAAAAAGGGTATTGTAGGAAATAAGATACATGGTCCAAAATTTAAAAAGGGTATTGTATAGGACAAATTAAATACGCATCATTTAGATTCACATGAAGTTTTAGTAGTGCATTTGAAGTAAGAACATGCATACGATCCACAAGTTGTGACATATTTTGTTACTGGTCTTTATAAGTAAACAAGGAAGAAAACTGCAGTGAAATTGTCTGCCGTTTGGTAAATGAAAATTAGTAAAATAACACAAAATAGTTCTATAGTTATATAATCATATTTTCATAGAAGAGGGACAGGGCCTATAGTAAAATAATCATATTTTCACAGAAGAGGGACAGGGCCTATAGTTAAATAATCATATTTTCACAGAAGAGGGACAGGGCCTATAGTTAAATAATCATATTTTCACAGAAGAGGGACAGGGCCTATAGTTAAATAATCATATTTTCACAGAAGAGGGACAGGGCCTATAGTTAAATAATCATATTTTCACAGAAGAGGGACAGGGCTTATAGTTAAATAATCATATCTGTATAAGAAGAGGTACACAAATTGACATCAACAATACTGCTTTTTATTTATACACCTAACACCAATAATATTGTCTTCATTTGAAACATATCTCTAAAAATGTGAACAAAAATAGTATTTTTGCAATGTATTTTTTGGGGACTTGTTCTGATTAAAATATTTCATAGAAAGGATGGGACAAACACAGTTTTTCATATAGTTAAGCAGGTGGTGGTCTGTGAATTCTGGGCAGTTGTTGACAAAGCAGAGTGTCAAAAATGTGAAATAAATTGTTGACGTAATCTACTGCCATCCCAATCTAGAATTCTATTGGCTAGCCATGCTGGAGAATAAGAACATATTGTAAACATACATGCTATCTATTTATGTGTGTGTTCTATTTTGTGTGCGCAGGTAGCGAGTATGAATCTTGATATTATTGTGCAGCGATCTGGAAAATTACAGGTCTGTGAGTAAATGATTAATGTCTATTTTTGTGAGACTTGCTCCTTCCAACCCAAGTCTAGATTTCATATTGGTTATATATAGAAACATTTGATCTTTAAATATATTGCTGGTCAAAGATCGTGTAACCCTACCGATACCGTCGGCTGCATAGAAGGCCGTTCAACAGAATTAATTAGGCTTGCATTCATTCCTTTTCTTGATTATTCTCGTGTTTTCAGTTGGTCACTATTTATATACTTGGAGTCGCATGCTAAAAAAAGCCAAAGCGACTCCAAGTATAAATAGTAACCAACCAAAATCACAACAATAATAAAAAACATAACGAATGGAGGCCTAATTAATTCCGTTGAAAGGTTTTTATTGTGGACTGTCATGTCTTTTTATTGCGACATTACCTGTATGATAGAGAACAACAAACACAATTGTAGATGGGCTACCAAGACGATCTACAATATAACACCTACTGGTTAATGGGAAATCCAGTCTTCTTAATGACTTATTCGACTATTCACGTGATTTCATTCGTCACTACGATTATATTTGGCGTGACTGGTAATGCAAATCAGGGAATAGTCAAATAAGCCATTTTGGGTGTTGAATTTTCCGTTAGTCAATAGGTCTTATACTGTAGACCAGATGTTTACCACATTTCAGATTGCGAGCACAACCCACATATAGTGCTCTCGAGCACTTCGTAACTCACATGACTCATTAACTCACTTAAGAGATCACAAAAGTGCTGCGTGCACCAGGCCGAGATCGTCTGCTTTGCACAGTCATGGCTGTATAGAGCAGGATCGGAAATAGCTAACATACGTGACTTAACTTTCTATCTTATTATTATTGTTACTATGTTACTATTATTATTATTATTATTATTATTATTATTATTATTATTACTGTTATTATTATTATTATTATTATTATTATTATTATTATTATTATTATTATTATTATTATTATTATTATTACTGTTATTATTATTACTGTTATTATTATTATTATTATTATTATTATTATTATTATTATTATTATTATTATTATTATTATTATTATTATTATTATTACTGTTATTATTATTACTGTTATTATTATTATTATTATTATTATTATTATTATTATTATTATTATTCGAAACTATATTTGCAAGACAAACTTCGCGAATACAATACGTTATTTCAAAAGTTCATATTTCTTCTTTACAGTTTGATTGGTTACTGAGCTGTATCTAGAGGCAGGAGGCAGAGTACAATTCAATCCTCTCAGAAAATTCAGTAGCAGTTTTTAACTGGGTGTTTCAGTCTTACTGAAATGGATTATATGCATTGGCTTATGAACTCACTCATCGGGTAGCATATCGTGAACAAGATGTAGCAGGCATCACAGCCTTTCGGAGTTTCTGTCGATCTTGAGCCAATCTTCCTGCTTCTGTTAGTTACTGTCATGTTCAGGTGGTCTTTGATGTCTTGAGTTCATCTTCTTCTTGGTCTGCCTCTTGTTCGTCTCCCTGGCATCATCCACTCCTTTATGGTTTTCTTTAAGCTGTCATGGCGTTTGATATAACCAAAATATTGTAGCTTTCTGGAATGAACCATTCTGTTTAGCCAGTTTTCTTTTACATTCATTTCTCAGGATGGCTACAATAATGATGTTTTTGGTCCTCGATATTCTTGTGGTTTTTTCTGTAACTTTTTGTTTCACATTCTGCTATTTTATTTTTTAAATTTGTTGGTGATTGTCCAGGGTACACACTCATATATTACCACTGGGAAATGCAAGTTCTTAGGGATGTTAGTTTTGTTGTTTTACAGCAGCTCAGCCATATGTCTTTCATTTGTATCCGCTTCTTTTACGCAATATCCAACCTCCTTCTAACTTCTATATAACAAACACCGTTACCATTAATACCAGATCCAAGGTATTCACAACTAGTGACTCTTCCTAATTCGTGGTTATTGATACTGATTGCGAACTTTTAATTTTAACGGGTTTGTCGCTTGCATAATTTGGTATTGTTTCCATTAAGAAATATATTTTATTGATCAACTCGTACAATATCAAATACTGAGTACAACAAAAAGGGAGGAAATTATTTCAATATATCCCAAATTGCCAAGCGTTCCCTTCCATGATAAAATAACTTAAATAATACCACATAAATTTACTTATTAATATGTTTGTTTGTTTGTTTTGCGTTCGCTCCATTGTAACCAGCACGGATATCCGTGCGATTTCCGCCGGGAGCGTGATTACGTTGTGCCACCGTTATGCGCCTTGTAGGCCTAGAACATCCGATTTCGGCATGCCTTGACAATTCGGGTGGGTTACCCTAGCCTGAGACAGCCTTCCTATCTGTCGCCAGACGGTGAATGTGTACTGACTCTATGCCGAGACGGTTTGTCTTTCACGTCTGTCCTGCACGAGGCGTTCCGCTGTCAGTGAACATGCCTCGTGTAATTAGACGTATTGTGCCCGTGCTCATCGGGTACTAAACCTTTTCTCGTCCTCAAGCCTGGTTCCGGTTTAGGAAGAACTTGACAAAAGAGTTGGGCTCGAGCTCGTTCGTCTTCTTAGCCGAAGCGTTATACACCAACTTCGTGAGCCCCTCGTCCAGTCTGAATCTGTACACATATTTAGGAACGTTAGGAACATGTGCTGTGTTCGAGAGCTGAACAGTGCTTGTCACCTCGGACTGCTATGCCTGTGCCCATCAGGTACTGAACCTTTTCTCTCCACGAGCACGCTTCCGGTATAGGAAAGACTCGACAGTAGAGTTGGGCCCAGGCTGGGATCACTGGTAACTAGAAGCTTGTCTCGAGCAAACAATGCTTTAGTTCCAATTTCATCGAACCGTCTTCCATGGTTTTTACACATGACTCTGCCCTCTAGCGCTGTGCATCGTTCTCAGTGTACTCATTGTGCTTTTATTTTTATTGGAACATCTGCCTGCTTCGTACCAACTACATTGGCCGCCCTCCAATGCTTCTACCAGACTTTCTAGCTTCACTGTGTGTCGACAGTGTTGCTGCGTGTGTTGGCACAGTGGTGTCGGAGTTATTAACTGTCTTTTTGCATTCCAATCTCATTCCATCTGTTACCTCCACATTCACGGACACGATCCCCAAAAGGTTTAGCCAGAATCAGCATTTTCCGCTGTATTTCTGTTACCAGGGTGCGCCACGAGGAGGCACTTTTGGGATCTTGGTTATCTTCTAACCCTGGGTTCGCCAAGAGCAATGCGTTTCCTTTGCACCCCACCTATTAATATAAAGATTATAGAAAGATACACGCAGGTTCATTTTTGTTGTGAAAGTTATCTGTCCTCGACTCCACAAATTTCAGGGTTAGATTTCGTTCACACCAGATACGTTCATTGGCTGCGGGTGATCTTACCTTTGATCTTTTAATAATGATTACATTTTTCTTTCAGACGTTGGCTTCAGACTGATTATTCGCTTAGAAATAATTATGGTCATTAGTTCTCAGAATTGAAAACGGAAATTCCGTATCTGTTTATGGTGACGTCTTCGCTTGCGAAGGGAAACATCATCATGAATAGTGCGATAGTAAATAAGGCAATGGTTTCTGGATAATATCTTGAAGGTCTCTTTGTGAACGCACTCAATAACACCAAGTGAATGTAATACTCAAGATTAGGTTAGTTCATATTGAATCGTACGATGTTAAACGTTTGTGAGGGTAATGGAGAGTTTCGAAAAAATAAAGAAGACCAAACTCCTGGAGCATCATTACAAGATTATAAGTATGTTAAAAAAATATTAATATTTTATATAGGGCAGTAAATACATGTTTCTGGTGAGAAAATGGATAGAGAGAGAGAGAGAGAGAGTGTGTGTGTGACAGAGAGAGAGAGAGAGTGAGAGAGAGAGAGAGAGAGAAGAGCTACCTACCTACTAAAAAATTGTCACTCGGCATCCTCCCCCCTATTCTATGTCACGTAAAAATTCACACTACGCCACTGACAATAATGACATATCGTGTAAGGACAATAATATACTGAGTAACAATAATGCCATATCGTGTAAGGACAATAATATACTTTGTAACAATAATGCCATATCGTGTAAGGACAATAATATACTTTGTAACAATAATGGCATATCGTGTAAGGACAATAATATACTTTGTAACAATAATGTCATATCGTGTAAGGACAATAATATACTTTGTAACAATAATGGCATATCGTGTAAGGACAATAATATACTGAGTAACAATAATGGCATATCGTGTAAGGACAATAATATACTTTGTAACAATAATGCCATATCGTGTAAGGACAATAATATACTTTGTAACAATAATGGCATATCGTGTAAGGACAATAATATACTGAGTAACAATAATGGCATATCGTGTAAGGACAATAATATACTTTGTAACAATAATGCCATATCGTGTAAGGACAATAATATACTTTGTAACAATAATGAAATATCGTGTAAGGACAATAATATACTTTGTAACAATAATGACATATCGTGTAAGGACAATAATATACTTTGTAACAATAATGGCAAATCGTGTAAGGACAATAATATACTTTGTAACAATAATGGCATATCGTGTAAGGACAATAATATACTGAGTAACAATAATGGCATATCGTGTAAGGACAATAATATACTTTGTAACAATAATGCCATATCGTGTAAGGACAATAATATACTTTGTAACAATAATGATATATCGTGTAAGGACAATAATATACTTTGTAACAATAATGCCATATCGTGTAAGGACAATAATATACTTTGTAACAATAATGACATATCGTGTAAGGACAATAATATACTTTGTAACAATAATGGCAAATCGTGTAAGAACAACCGTATACTGAGTAACACGTCCGATTATGGTAAGGGACTGTCCATGAATTACGTTACCAATTGTTCTGTCATTAGTGGTCTATAAATGACTCCAGTTGAACTGGAGAATCGAACCTAGACCATCAGACTTGGAGATTAGGTCACTTTACCTTCTTCTTTGTCTTCTGCGTTCTTTCTCAAATTCCTAAAGATTAGTAGGATATATTTCGGAGAACGGAATTTGTCGTGTCATGGTTTACAGCGTGACCGCAATGTCTGTGACTTTTGGCCGGACAAATCCGATTTCAGCTTTGTTTATAGGTCACTGACTTTCTGAGGTGTAGTACAGCCAACTCCACCCTATACCACTTAGAATCTCTTAACTCACCGCTCTTACAACATAAATAAAAGGTCATGGTGCATGTATCCTTTCTCCCCTTTTCTGATGACGCCCACACATTGTCGACCTGTACACTAAGACTGATTATAGTGCATATGATGTTGCTTTATCATACGATGTTTTATTTATAACAAGACAATATTATGTCATAAGAATGAAGCTCTTGTGGAATCGGGTTATACACCTGACATTTACAAGTCTGAGCAAGATTGTGTCTTTGTTTTCGGTTCTACAAGAAGGATCGAGTCTCCTAGCGGCCACAATTAAGTGTCTTAACTCTAGACAGATTTTAATTCGATTTGGTGGCCGAAGCTTGGGTCACATTTTATTTAGCAGAAGAGAAATGTAGGTAAAATGTGTTTGAATAAAACATGACGCTGGAGGTCTTATGGTTGCTACAGTCAGTTGATCGATGCCCGGGACTCAGATGTTCTGATGAACTTAATTGTATTTAGTTTTACAATTCAAATATATTTCCGACAGTGGCTATGTTTACCAGAGCTGAATTGTAAAGTCTGAGAGGTGTAGCTTCAGTGATACTTACAGTTTATTTACAGGGTTGCTCACAATATTATCAGGAGACTAAGAGTAATTCGATGTAAAAAGTACTCGTGAAAAAGAGTAAATTGTAGTAAGAAGGATGTGTGCCAAAAGTAAATTGTAGTAAGAAGCACTTGTGCCAAAAGTAAACTGTAGTAAGAAGTACTCGTGCTGAGAGTAAACTTTAATAAGAAGTACTTGTCCAAGAGTAAATTGTAGTAAGAAGTACTTGTGCCGAGAGTAAATTGTAGTAAGAAGTAAGTATGTTAAGTATTTGTGTATATTCTTGAGTGTAAGAAGTATTTCTGCCAAGAACAAATTGTAACAAGAAGTACTTGTGCCCACAGTAAAATGTAGTTAGAAATACTTGTGTCATGAATACATTTTTAATAAGAAGTAATTGTCTCAATAGTAAAATGCAGTAAGAATTATTTGTGCTAAGTATTTGTGAATCTTCGTACGCGTAAGAAGTAAGTATTTTTTCCAAAATTGTAGCAAGAAGTACTTGTGTCCAGAGTAAATTGTAGCAAGAAGTACTTGTGTCCAGAGTAAATTGTAGCAAGAAGTACTTGTGTCCAGAGTAAATTGTAGTGCAACGTACTTAGTGTTTGTGCATCTTATTATGTGTAAGAAATTAGTTAGTTAGTCGTCGGATCATCATCAGTATAAACTGGACACGTTCATAGTTGCACCGATCTCTCCTTGAGTGTATCCGCAATTACACTTCCGCTGACAGTACCGGTCTATGCTGGTTGACCATCATTCTTCTGCTCCCTCCAAAATGTTCACGTCTAGAAACACTGCATTTCAAACCCTGATTTTTAATCCTGGCCATTGAAAAGGAATCATCATCCACACTATTCTCACTCTCGCGTGCTCTTAAAGAGTTCAAAACGTCAGCTCAATCCATTGCCCCATCGCCCTGTGCCACAATCGCGCATGACGCCAGTTGATTTGCTCTTTCATTGCCTCGAGCACCCACATGCCCCGACACGAAAATATATGTAACCACTTTCAACGTCGCCTTTCTCAAAGCCTCAATCCACTGTTCATAAACGAAACTCACTTGTACCTTCCTAATCATACTCATAGTCACTCAAGATGCAGACCTGCGTTACGTTCTGTGTACATACCCATTCAAATGCCATGGTCACCGCCATAGTCTCCATGGTCATGCCACTCGTAGTAACCGCAAAGACCCCACACTCCTCCGTGATCGTTTTATCTACGCACTGAGCTGTGAAGGCCCAAGTACTGCGAACATGTCTAATCACAGATTCATCAGTTTATATTATCACACCCCACTCTGTGGCATTCTCACTGACCAAAGCCTGCATTTCTTTCTCCAGTTTTTTCAGTGCAAGAAGTACTTATGTCCAGTATTTGTGTGTCGTCTTAGACGTGCATCCCTTGAACTAAGTACTCTCACTTTCCTCTTTGTCTTTGTACCATTCTTGATATTTTCCCTCTATGCAACATGATCCATGACATCTTGGTTCCATGATTAGTTTCAATGTCTGCATCATATACATTGCGGTTGCTTATTCTTTGTACAGAAGTAGAGGTGGAGCCGGGGGCATTGTAATAAAATGTATTTTTAATGAAATTAATAACTAATAACAAAAAGAATGTCTTGTTCTAGGTATTACTTTCCAAATATTGTTACATTTTAGGCGCTATTATTACATCGATTAGCGTCGCCAGTATCATGTCGACTATCGGATTTCAAATAATAAGGAAATTCGACTGAGTTGTGTTTGTAAGGCGGGTAAACTAACTACTTTACTAGCACCAAGTCATTAAACCCTGGATCTGAATATTAATTCAATACACAAACTGTGGTTAAGTATGTTATTTCCATTTAAAACAGAATCTGTCTGTTATTTTCATGTGAAACAAGCTCTAGATATTACTTCCATACATAAACTTTGACCCTGCACTGTTAATTGCACACAAAACTTTGGCTCTGCATTGTTAGTTTCAGTATTCTGCTACACGAAGCGATAATTACATGAAATGAAAAAAAATAAAGTCGCGCAAAGTAAATAAAGAGTACTGTGGAATATGTTAACTTATGGTCAGTCATAAACATGAATTATTGGAATGACTATGCTAAACTATAGTCAGTCATAAACATGAATTATTGGAGTGAATATATTAAACAAAGTGTCATAAACATGAATTATTGGAATTAAAATGTTAAACAAAGTGTCATAAACATGAATTATTGGAATTAAAATGTTAAACAAAGTGTCATAAACATGAATTATTGGAATTAAAATGTTAAACAAAGTGTCATAAACATGAATTATTGGAATTAAAATGTTAAACAAAGTGTCATAAACATGAAATATTGGAATGAATATGTTAAACTATAGTCAGTTATAAACATGAATTATTGGAGTGAATATGTTGGTTGATTGGTTGCTGATCCAGCGGTTCATGGGCTCTTGCCCTTTGACCCAATGCCATTGTGTTATATATACATGTGTTTGTAAGCTGTTGTTTTGTTCCATATAATGTGTTCCATTTATCTGGCCCTGGAGGGAGAAACATTTTCGTGATGTCCTCCAGCGCTGGGCATTCAAAAAGGTGGTAGTCGACAGTTTCATAGAGATGAGTACACATCCGGCACCCTGGAGTGTGTTGTGGTTGTATTCTGTTCAGGTGATTGTTAAGCTGTACATGTTGTGTGCGCAGTCTGAAGATGATACTCTGGTATTTTCTTCCCAGGAAACCAACCAACCAACCAACCAACCAACTAACCAACCAACCAATCATATATACTATTTCCACATTTTCAACAATATATTTCTGCTAAAAAATGGTGTAGAAAATGAATGTGTTTTCTTTATGTGGTATTCGATAAATAAATTTCCTTCTGAAAGTAATGGCAATCTATAAGAGTAATGTGCTTGATAATTCTATAATGGACATTCTGAACAGAGACATAACAGCATGGAAACATTGACAGCTGAAGACAGAGTTAACGGCAACAGGGGAAGAGTGCGCTCAAGACAACGATGGTGCAGTGATATATCAAATTGATTAAACATGTCTATGGCTGCGACAGGTCAACTCGCTCATAATCCCGTAGTGTTCAGAGAATCCATAAGGAAGGCCACATTCTGAAGAGAATATGTCACATATGATATCTCATAGAATACCGCTGGTTACAATAGAAAGTGACAGATACAATTACAACCATTTCAGCTTAGATCGTAAATACATTCTAATGCTTCAAATGTGGATGGAAGTAGGTGCGTTAATTTGTTACAAATATTAAGAACCAGATGATGGAAGCTTAATAAAAAGGCGGATAACGTTTCAACTGAAAAGCCTTTATGAATTCGAAAAAAATGACAGAGAAGCATCAACGAATCTACACGGATACATACCTGTATTACGGCGAAAAAAGAAGAAGAGGAGTTTACTATCCTCAAATGTTATTTATACCGTATTGGGCAACTCATATTTTAACTGTAGTGTTTTCAATGCGGAGGTTTTTGGGCAATATTGACTTACGTTAGGTTGCCCTTCATTCTGAACTCTTTAGATGCACAACTGTTTAAGAATGAAATAGAATTATGTACCTTGGTCATCTGAAACCTTCTCTATACTTCTCAGTCCTTCTCAGTCAGTGAAGAGGGTTGCTAGATAATATATATACATTTGAGTGAGATTATGTTTTGCTTGTGAACAGCTGGTAGGTAAGGTACGCGTCTTGCCTGCTTATGTTGTAGCTCAACTGATGTACAAGTTATACATTTTATCTCCTGACGTTGTAGACATCTTGTGTACAATATATTTCTTGTTCACGATGTCACCATTTGGAGGGCAAGGTACACCTTTCTTGTTTAAGTTATAGCCATATGGGGTACAAGGATACAGTATTCTTGATCACGTTTTAGTCATTTTTTGTGCAAAGTAGCAAGTTATACCTGTTTTATTTTTTGACTTACGAGTACAATGAAGACACATCCCCTCTTATATTCTACCCTTATCGTATGTACAGTATACTAATTTGATAGATTCGTTACAAATTACAATTCTATATGTATAAGAGGTACGCATTTTGAAAGTGTTTTGATGTTTGATTCAATGACAGGAGATTATGACAGATGATACTCATGTTTCCTATGGGCAAAAATGATTGTAGGATGATTGTTTCTCCAGAGCTTTCTTTCATATCCAGAGAAATCCAATTCTCAGCGGTATACAAGTTTCATACACATAAGAATTCAACTTTCATCGGTATACAACACTTTCATACACAGAAGAATTCAACTCTCAATTGTATATAACACTTTCATACACAGAAGAATTCAACTCTCAACTGTATATAACACTTTCATACACAGAAGAATTCAACTCTCATCGGTATACAACACTGGAAACAGAAGCCTCCTACAGATCGGTCTATTTATGCATATAGAAGCCATGTTCTAGGATTTTGTATGCAGACAAGGAATTCCATGAACTACTGCAGCCAATCGGTGACATGACTGTTGTGCATTGTGACCACATAGTTTCATATGACTGAATGGCTTCAGTATTTTGACCACATAATTTCATATGACTGAACGGCTTCAATATTTTGACCTCATAGTGCATATGACTGCATGACTTCAACATATCCAAAGGAGTATCAGCATTGAAATTTCAGTGGATAACAACATTATATATTGTCTTTCCCCAGGTGAATGATGCTTGACAGTATCCACAATAGATGTTAAGAGTAGTGGTGGGAGCCTCAGTTGTCGTTTTAAGGCCAGATGTGTCGCCTTGGTTACGATGAGTCCATATTTGTTCAAGATTATCTTTAGGCTTTCTCTCCACTGTTTTGTTATTGATATATGCTTTGGGTTCATTCTTATAAGGTGACCGAACTATTTTACTTGCTGTCTTTCAATATGCTCAATACATGATATTATACCTACTCTTTTTCTAATTTCTTCATTTCTTATGTTATATATTTTAAAACATGTGCACAGAAAATAACAACAAGGAAAATACAGCTTAAACACAAATTGAACACTGCACAGATCAGTACCTTCATCCATCGTTGTAGTGGTGTCATGTTAGTAATAATGTTCTTAAATGAATACTCTTTCAATGTTGTTAGATCTAAACATACAGAACATATTTGATTAGGCTAGAGATAACGTAGGACTAGTGACGATGGTATCATATTCATAAATAGTAAATTCTGGAGAAGGGAGACAGGATAGTGCAGAGCACGTAACTGGAGAATAATAAACGTAGCTGTAAATTGAGATCAGCATCATCGTACAGTGCCGTGTTGGACGCTGTCACTATAAATTGTTGTGAGGGACACAACGGGGGAGATATATATGAATGATAAATATAGAAAGTCGTCTGATTATATATATATATATATATATATATATATATACTTATTATTATATGAAATATAAAGTACACCTGAACATATGTTAATAATAATAATAATAATAATAATAATATAACAATAATACAATTTTTGTGAGATTTGAGCGTTGATATGCACACAAGAATTGAAGAACAATATTATTACGTGCTTTCTTCGTATTAGGCCTATATATTACGGTGAAGATATTCGATCGAAACGTTAATAGATTTCGTCATTATTTTTTAAATAATTGTTTATATCATCATTGTTTTTTCCCGACTCTGTGGCGGCGTGATACAGAAAGTGATTGTGACTGGACAATGTATCAGTTTCGAATTTCAGTTTGGATATCAGTTTCCCCAGGCAATTGTGTATCCGGGTTGTTCAGATAGAAATGGCAAACTATAGACATATTTCATGGAAACTCACAACAATAAAAAATAATGTTTGGTTGATTGCAAAATCCTGAATAGGATAAGCTAAATTTTTTTTTAAATTCATCTTTTTATAAGGATACAGCGGGCCAGGTTCAAAACCACGTCCGGACCAAAATCCGGGTTGTGATTTCTCGTTTGACGCGACTATTTCTCCAGACAACTCAGCTGTAAATTAGTACCTGGCGCATAAGTTAGGGGAGTAGTACTTACGTGGAATGTGGGTAATGAAGTCTTACAGAACTACGAATAACACACTATCACTGTCGGATGCTTACGTGAAAGAATACACATAATAGTACACAGGACATAATCATACAAATAACAATACACAAGACATAATCGACGTTTCCGCAAAAAGCCTTCATCAAAATAAGCACATTACATCAAAAGACGACGAGTAGAAATGACAGCGACACACAAACGTGTCCGAGCAAATTATGGATACGAGATGCCGGAGCTGTTCCGACACGTTTGTGTTCCGTTATCATTTCTACTCGTTGTCTTTTGATGTAATGTGCCTATCTTGATAACGGTTTTTTGGTCGAAACGTCGAACATGTATTATGTAGTTTTATTTGTATAATTATATCATTTGTACTTTTGTGTGTGTTCTTTCACGTGAGCATCCGACAGTGATAGTGTGTTAGTCGTAGTTCTGTAAGACTTACTTACCTGTATTCCAACTAAGTATAATTTTCATACAGTTTTACTAGCAGTATTACCTTTTACCGAGTTAGGAGTGGTAAAGGCAGCAATGAAGTAAACTGGCCACCCCACCTAATAGTTGCTGCGGCTTAGTACATGCCGTTTTATCTTCATCCCCGAGGACACATTTCTGCCATGGGACCTACCTTTTATCTCTTAGAAGTAGTAAGATTTTTATAACACTTATTAACATATTTACTGAAATATTACGCCCATGTGTTGCCGGGGCCCGAAAGGGGAGCAAAGAATAGCAACACTGTTTACCTTCCACGCATGTCGTAAAAGGCGACTAAGGAGGTTATGGGATGGAGTTGGCTGTCCCATCCCATATAGGGTCAGCGACCCAAAGCCAGCTGAAGTCGGATGTGTCAGGCCGAAAGGCGCAGATATCGCAGCAATGCTGTAAACCATGACACAACGTATTCCGTTCTCCGGACTACATCCTGCTAATCTGCAGGAGTTTGAGAACGAACGCAGAAGAAGAACTTAAATATTAGAAGTGGTGATGTGTAGAACATTCAAGACTATTTATAGCAATGCACACTCTTTCAATTATGAACGGGGGTCCTATGTGGTTTATATGAGAGTGTATAACTATTACAAAATTGATAACAGTTCATGTAATTCTGTGATCATGCCTTTCTTTTTATTATAGACGGGTGTAAATTATATATATTTTTTAAAGTAGAAAATATATCGCATGCAATGAGTCATGTATGGATCCAGTGAGCTGTAGGAATCTGACGACAAGAAAAATTAAAGATGAGTAAAACTCATAGAACATTTTCATAAGTTCCCGATCTGGCGTCTGGAGAAAGTCGCTATCTACTTGCTTAAGATGCTCACTGAGATTAAACTCAGGATGTATTTGTGTGCTTCATTGCGTCCAATGTTCCGATTATTGGTTGTCCTTCTACGTAAATCAAGGCTTCATCAGGGGCACCGTGTTTGCTATGGGAGATAACTCTGGGGTAGAATATCATCTTTCACATCATGTACAAGTTTATGCCTTTACGCCACGTTACACAGGCCTACGTTTGATCAAAATGAATACCCTAAAGACAATCTCTGTGATACAGCAAGTAACTATCGTATACGATACACACACCCGCACACCACACTCGCACACATACGCATACTTATTGCAAGAATTAGTCATTGCCAGCGCTAACATAACTGGAAAATATAAGCACAACATGTTAACAATATACCAGAAACACACACACACAGCACACCGGAAACACATAGACAAATCATAACGGAAACACACACACAACACACCTGAAACACACACACACACAGTACATCCGAGCCACATACACACAGCATAACACAAACACATGTACATCACATCATACTAAAAAGCGCGCACACACACATACTCACACATTAAACACACCACGAACCCCACTAAAGCAACACACACAGCGAAACCTAGCACACTGGAACGCCGCATGTTTGTAGATAGGGGGTCAGTATTGTGATGTTCAAACACCCTCTACCCCCTTTTGTGTGTGTTGGAAATCGGAGCATGACGTTTAGTACTAGAAATTTAGCAAAATAGTGGGTAACATAAAAAAGTGGGTAACATAAAATAATTAGGTAACATACAAAAAAGTGGATAGCAAAAAAATTGGGTAAAATACAAAAAGTGGGTAACATCAATAAAATTGGATAACATACAAAAAAGTGCGTAACATAAAAAAATTGGGTAACATACACAAAAGTGAGTAACACACAAAATTGGGTAACATAAAAAAATTTGGGTAACATTAAAAAAGGGGGCAACATTAATGATTTTCCAGAAATAGGTAGTTCATTCACTCTTACATGGACAAGAAGATGGCCAAATACACACGAAGATGGCCAAATGCCACCTTTTTTAATGCACATCAATTAAAAATTTGTCAAACCCTTCCACCTCCTTACTAAAAACGTATATCTACGACCCTGGATCTCCTTCTAGTGTACGGCGCAATAACACTCAGAACGTCACAGCCCAGTAAAATTAAAGCTAATACGCCCTGATACGACCAAGAGGAACTCCGGTCTTAGATTGAATTATTCTGCTTTGGGATAAAATTGTTCTATCCCCCCATTTAGTAAAATTTCTCTCTCTCTTTATATATACATGTATAAAATCCTGCCTGTTTTACGCGAACCCTTTATATATATATGTATAAATTCCTGCCTGTTTTACGCGAACCGTTTACTCTATTAATCTGTAAAATTGTTTTCATTGGATATATTTTGGATTCCCTTGATTATGTTTGAACACAAATGACGAATTTCATTGCATTAAGCGGAAACTAACGAGGAATTGCAAAAGAAAATTAATAAATTACGCGAACAATTTCCGAAGTTCTGAAATTCATACCCAGATTAACCTTACCTAAGATTAACGTATTTTGGGAGACCAGTGCAGTGTTTATGGAAATAGATCAGGAAATTCTACCCTCACTAGTAGTGTGATAGGAGGGTAAGGTTGACGATTTCAGCATAGACCAAGATCTGCAAAATTAAACTACACAATCTATATCGATGTTGAAACTTTTGGAAACAATCAAAATAAGAAGATGACAAGACGGAGGAGAAAAAAGTAGGAAAGGAAAACTAAACAATATTGGACAAAGAAACGTATAGAGTGATGACTTGTCAACATGCAATCATATGTTTAAAAGAACTACACCAATTTTCACTACATTGGGATAATGTGTATATGTTTAGTCTGAATAAAAGGTTCAAGTACTTGTAGATGGTCAATCATTCATAAGTGTACATCAAGTCTTTCTCTATTTATCTATCCTCTAAACTCTTTATTGTCTTTCAGCGTCAAGGGTAGAATAGTTCTCTGGAGATGGCCTTCGTGTGTTATATATTGTGGAAGCTGTCGCCTCTTTTATTTCGGTGGTCCATCATTTTCGTGGTCGGCCTCTAGGTCTGCCTTCACTGTATCTGTAGCACAGGCTGTGGCATGCTGTCTGGCAGTAGTCTTGCTGATGTGTGCAAACCTCAAGTCCTTGTAGATAGTCATTCATTCATAAGTGTACACTGCGTACAGAAACACTTCTTGACTACTGGAAAAAACTACAGAAACAAGTAAATACTTTCTTTACTGTGTGTACGTATATAATGTGTATAATGTGTGTACATTTTCAATCATAGTGTGAACAATACACCCGTGTTGCATTTTATTTTATGAGTTACTACATGCGTGTCTCTGGTCAAATTGTCACATCATACATTAATTAAGCGGAAACCTCGCATTATCGATTAAATGTCAAAGTTTATTGCGGTTTCTTTTAACAAATGATTAGGGATTTTTGATTCCTTTGATTGTCAGATTTTCTCTCCCGTAATAATTACTCTCCAAAGGAAATGCAAGAAGTGGTTCACTACTGCTGTAGAGTCTGCGCGTTGATCAGCAAGAAGTAGAAGCCAGATGACGTGATATAGTTATACGTCCATGCATTGCTTGAGCATTCCAACACAGTGTACGGGGAATACCACCAAAGTGGAGTCAGTGCCACGTTTCCCGTGATTAAAAAGCAACACAATTTTCGATATTATGGCAAAGAGCACAGTTTTGAACTGGATTAGTATACACAAGTCGGTATATCACAAGTATAAGACACCACATAGTCATATTATTGCCCTTGTCTATGTTTGTAAATTTCATGTTCATTATTTAATAATTTAAATATTAATTTTTTTTAGGGTTTGGTTAGGATAGTTGTGTTATACATAACTAACACTAATCCAAAACCTAAATAAATACATATTTCAATTATTAAATGATGAACATGAAATTTACAAACATAGACAAGGAAAATATTTCAATATGTGGTGGCGTCTATTCTACTGTACCCACACAGCAACTCATCATTAGTGACTGAATGAGCATGAACAGAAAAATACAAATTAGTTGAGTTTCTAAACAGTTTATTGAAGCAGTGGAGAGGAGGCATTTAGAATGCGTGCCATCATTTTCGTGCTAGGTAATACGGATGTTCAAATCAACAAGAGACCAGATCGACTTGCTGGCGCTGAAGTGCATCGAGCGATAAAGCAGAACAGAACATCGTTTTATCATACGTAACTGCTTAATACAAACAGCACATGCATATTAAATTATGAGATTGATTTTTCCATGTCTAGAATAAAAGACCCGCAGAAGACGGATGTGTCGGGCAGTGGCGCAAATAAAACAAGACACAACGCATTTCCGTTCTCTGGACTACATCCTGCTAGAAATCTAGTAGGACAATGGTCTTGCTACAAGGGAGATCCAGCAGGAGTTTGAGAATGAACGATGAAGAAGAAGAATAAAAGAAATTAACCGAAACTGCGACATCGCGAGAAGTAAACACTTATTTAACGGATGTTAAATTGGCTTTAACGGGTATGAAGAACTAAATTTAACAACATATAGAGGCGTCCACAAATTACGGGAACAATTACGGTAGGAGGGGTTTTAAAATGTTTGACATTTTTTGACAAGGATGAGAAGGAGGAGGTATTTAACAATAGCTTACGTCAACAATATCGTTTTTATACACCAATGAAATTGTTTGAATATAACATTGTTTCAATAATGTGCTACTTTAGTACTTCTTCAGCACAATAATTGTTAGGGAGGGGGTGGGTGGCGTTAGATTTAGTGACAAAATTAAACACTCCCAGAAATTTCTTGACAATTGGTTTGACTCAGCGAGGACACGGTTAAAAAAAAGCACAATATTGTTGAGATAATTTATGGACAGCGCCCACATCCTACCTCCCCCCCAAAAAATTAAATATAATTTAACGGATATTAAAAGCTTTTCAAATAAAGACGTTATCCTCAAATTGGCTTCATATGTCAAATAACTACGCATGTATCTTCGAATCCCAAGGTATTTTAGTGCTAATGTACCTGCTACATACAAGCAAGCAAGGTGTTTTAGTGCTAATGTACCTGCTACAACCAAGGTAAATATATATACTGTTAAGATATTTGTAACGAATGTTCACAACGATAACACTTGAAACATTCAGCTCAAGCTTAATCCAAACCGCCAGTCTGGAAATGTCTGTGTCCAGTTTTTGAGATTCATCTGGTCCTGCGAGATTCTGTGATAAACTCTCTTACATTAGAAATGCAAACTGCGTTGTCAAATGTCTAATAGAACTGGCCACTAATCATCACCTTCAAATTAAATATTTTTAAAAATCCTCCTCCTGTCTGGCAGCGTCTACAGCAAAGGTGGACAATGTACGGCCCGGACAAATTCGGCACGTAAAACATTTTTACTAGCTTGCGAGGCTGATTTAAAACTCATTTAAGTACTGTTCCTGTGCTCAGATGATACTATTTGATACTAAGAACGACTAGAAATCAACTTTCTGACCACTTTTCGCACTGGAAATGCTCAATCCGTCCCTCCGAATCAAAAAGGTTGACCATCACTGATCTACAGTGTTTATATTTCAATATATCATACCTTTTAATCACTGTGCAATAACATAGAATGTTTAACTATATTATTTTACGTAAATAAAACAGTGACTGATTATTAACCACTTTTCCATTCTATGAAAATAATCTCATGGGCGTATTGTAGTAAAAGGCAAAGGCAGGAAACTACCAGAGTTACATCTAAAATAATCAGAATTTAGCGCCCCTGGTTTACAGTCCAGATCACATGATTATTCATTGCCCATATTTAGATAAGAGCTCTGTCAAACACAAATGTTATCCTGTCTGTTGAAAAAAGAGCCTGTTAAAGAAGTTTGATATTTTCTTTATTTTTTTCAACATCTTACCGTGCTTTAGGCACGACGCCCCCTAGATGTAAGAGATCTTGCCATCTGACGACCTTTTTAAATGGATCGATCGCTTTGCAAACAGCATCTTCATTATATGACTGAAGAGATCAAGTCTTATTGAATCGTTCGATTTTTATTGTGACCTCTTAGAAAAAGTCATCTCGATGAAAGCTTGAATAAATAAGAAATGGCCCATGTTTGCTCCATGTGCTTATTCTTGCTCTTTCAACAACACAGAGTTCCTTTTCTATTCATCGTCCGCTTCCTGAATTGCCTGTCTCCAAAAGAAGCATCCTGTAAATGCAGGGCAATAGTTAATTAATTTCTTAATGTAATTTCTAGTCGAAATCTAACATTTTCTCGGCTGATAAATTGTTGTCTTTTCTTCATTCAACGAAATGCACGTATATTGAAAAAAATATGATTATTTGTTTATTTCCAATTATTTTGAGCACTTAGTATGCATACGCGTGACTGTCTTATGATTTCTGTTCTGTTCCGATGACTCAATGAGGAATAGAATTTGTTCAGCGCAACAATAAAGCACGCGTTTTGTTGAGCAGTGAAATGACGGACAATTCATGCACATGAAAGCGTTCCTTTTGAAACAAATGCTCGTGACTTGATCAACTCTATCTAGAAGAATTCTCTTTAAAAAAAATATTCTGTTTATAGACATAAATGTATGTTTATAAAAACTATGGTTATAGCTGTACATGTATGTTTATAAAAACATGTTTATAGCTGTTTATAAAAACGTATGGTTATAGCTGTACATGTATGTTTATAAAAACGTATTTTTATATCTGTACATGTATGTTTATAAAATGTATGTTTATATCTGTACATGTATGTTTATAAAAACATATGTTTATATATGTACATGTATGTTTTTAAAATGTATGTTTATATCTGTACATGTATGTTTATAAAAACGTATTGTTATTGTACATTTATGTTTATAAAAACATATGTTTTTAGCTGTACATTTATGTTTATAAAAACGTATGTTTAGAGAAAACGCCGTTGGTCCTACATCGGGCATGTCCTACACGCAGACATCAATAGAATACACCACTCACTAATCTCTTGAATGGATACCTACAGGCAAAAGAGCAAGGTGTAGACCAAAAGAAACACTCAGAAGAAAAATACTAAGAGAAAGTAAAACAATCAATATTCATACTATTCAAAAACTGCACAAATACCTTTGAACAGACAGAATTGGAGAGATCTGACCTCTGCCATATGCGCTAACTTCAGCGCAAAAGGAAAATGAATGAATGAATAGATATAGGCCCTAATGTTTACAAAGACCGCCTATATATTTACTTATTTGTGTGTGGGTTCTGTGAGCGTGTGGTCGATGTCTAAATTGCTGATCTCATAATCGTATTGAGGTATGTGTTCAAACCCATGAGCTATACAGAACACAAGACAAATATATTTGTACGGCAGCAAATAAACAAACTTGCAGGATTTCAAGAATCAGTTTTGGTAGTGATGAAACGGCGTAAACTTGTTTGATTTGGACAAGTAACGAGACACGACTCGCTTTCTAAAATTATATTGCAAGGAAAGGTCGATGGTAAAGGGAGGACATAGAAAATCGAGGATTGGTAACAACAAGGAACGGTCTGGGCGTGATTTTTCTACACTGTTCCGAATGTCTGATGACTTGTTCGGAGATAGTTGTATGGAGAGCTTTTCGCTGCGATGTCTCCAATGTGGCACCCCCTACGACCCTAACATGTTATGGGTCTTACTATTATTATTACATTATATGGGTTCAAACTACAGTTGGGATTTGATATTTTTCTTTTTAAATCTTCAAAAATAATTCTTCTTGCACACGTCGTGGCAATTACTATGTAAAGCGACCTTTATTTCCACTGTTTATAAAAAGATTATCATTTAATTCTTAACAAGCAAGAAAGCAATAAAGTCAGCTTTTCCCCGTATAATCCTGAACTATCTTGACAATAGTATCATTCTAGTATGTTTCTAGTATTTCACTAGTATGTTTCTAGTATTTCACTAGTATGTTTCTAGTATTTTATTAGTATGTTTCTAGTGTGTTCCTAGTATATTTCTAATATGTGTCTAGTATGTCTAGCATGTATTACCATGTGTGTAGTATGTTTCTAGTATGTTACTAGTATGTATCTAGTATATTTCTAATATGTCTAGTATGTGCTTAGTATGTGTTTAATATGTTTCTAGTACGTTTCTATTATATTTCTAGTATGTTTCTAATGTGTTTCTTGTGTGTTTCTACTATGCTTCTAGTCTGTGTTTAGTATTTTTTTAGAACATCTCTAGTATGTTTCTAGTATGTGTCTAGTATGTGTCTAGTGTGTTTTTAGTGTATTTATAATATGTTTCTAGTATGTTTCTAGTATGTATAAAATGTGTCTAGTATGTTTCTAGTATGTCTAGTTTTGTGTCTAGTATGCTTTTAATATGTTTCTAGTATTTTTCTAATGTTTCTTGTGTGTGTTTTTACTATTTTTCTAGCATGTTTCTGATACGTTTCTAGTATATTTCTACTGTGTTTCTTGTGTGTTTATACTATATTTCTAGTATGTTTCTAGTATTTTTCTAATGTATTTCTATTATGTTTCTGTATATCTAGTATGCATCTTGTATGTATTTAGAATATCCCTAGTATGTTTCTAGTATGTGTCTAGTGTGTTTTTAGTGTGTTTCTACTATGTTACTAGTATGTTTCTAGTATGTCTAAAATGTGTCTAATGTTTTTAGTATGTTTCCTTGGTGTTTCCTATGTGTTTCTACTGTGCTTCTAGTATGTCTAGTATGTGTTCAGTATTTTATAGTATATTTCTTGTATGTTTCTTGTGTGTTTCTACTATGTTTATAGTATGTTTCTAGTGCCTAAATTGAGTATAGTATGTTTCTAGTATGTTTCTATTATGTTTATATTATGTTTCTAGTATGCTTCTAGTATGCTTCTAGTATGTTTCTAATGTTTTCTTGTGTATATCTAGTATGTTTCTAGCATGTCTAATTTTGTTTTTAGTATGTTTATAGCATGTTTATACTGTGTTTCTTGAGTTTATATACTATAGTTCTAGTATGTTTCTAGTATGTCTAATATGTGTCTAGTATGTTTTTAATTTGTTTCTAGTATGTTTCTAATATGTTTCTTGTGTGCATATACACAGTTTTTAGTATGTTTCTAGTATGTTTCTTGTATGTTTATAGTATTTCTAGTATGTCTAGTATGTTTCTAGTATGTCTAATATGTGCTTAGTATGTTTTTAAATTGCTTCTAGTATGCTTCTAATGTGTTTCTCGTGTGCATTAAAAAAAGTTTTTAGTATGTTTGTAGTATGTTTCTTGCATGTTTATATTATTTCAAGTATGTCTAGTATGTTTTTAGTATGTTTAAAGTATATTTCTAGTATGTTACTTAAGTGATTCTTGTGTGTTTTCTATGATTATAGTATGATTTTAGTATGCTTCTAGTGTTTCTATTATAGCATGTTTCTAGCATACGTCTAGTATGTGTGTATTATGTTTCTAGTGTTTTTATGCATCTAGTATGTTTCCAGTGTTTCTAGTATGTATCTAATATGTTTCTAGTGTGTTTCTAGTATGCATGTAGTATGTTTCTAGTATGCTTCTAACGTTTTTATTGTGCGTATCTACTGTTTGCAGTATGTTTCTAGTATATTTCTAGTATATTTCTAGTATATTTATGGTATTATTTTAATATTTCTAAAATGTGTCTAGTATTTTTCTAGTATATATCTATTATGTTTCTAGTACGTCTAGCATGCGTCTAGTATGTGTCTAGTATGTGTCTATTATGTGTCTAGTATGTGTCTAGTATGTGTCTAGCATGCGTCTAGCATGCGTCTTGTATGTGTCTAGTGTGTTTCTAGTAACTTTTTAGATGTACTGGCAACAATCAGTGTTATTTTCTGGAGGTAAGGGTATACACGGTGCATCCACCTTTTTAACTTGGATATTTTGTTGTTGGTAGTTTGTATTTTAATGTTGTGTCAAAATAAGAAAAGCAAGGAAATTAATATTTAATAATTTTTGCTTATTGAAAGTAATAATTATAATGTAAAAAGTAATTTTAAGAGTTCATCTCATCTAATTTGGATCAGTTTCCACATAGACAAGAACTGGAGGTGGACGGTGGATCACGCCAAAACATAGAATATTCATTTATGCATATACTTTAACACAAGACCAATGTTTACGTAAGAAATAAAGTAGATATGTGTGCAGGTATTCAGGAGCCATTGCTTTCAATAGTGAAACGACGAAAACTAGCATGGTTCGGACATGTATGCAGGCACGATTCCTTATCAAAACAATACTGCAGGGAACTGTTGAGGGTGGAAGAAGCAGAGGAGGTAAAATAAAGGCATGGACATACAACATCAAGGAAAGGACAGGGCAAGATATTTCCACACTCATCCGCATCGCTGAGGATAGAATTCGCTGGAGGACTCTGTATGCTGAAGCATCCAATGTGATACCCCAACAACCCTTAAGGGTTACGGGTTTATTGATTGATTGATTGATAAGCAACTTTCACCTTTAAAAAAACATTGGTAAGAGTGATACATATTTTTTATTTGATCACACGGCTGCACGTGATTTCTGTCACATGACACCTCCTGACAATGCTAGCCGGTATTCTATAAATTTCCACTTCTGCTAGCTACGAAGCCGAATACTGGATTCCGCACTCAGTACAGGCGTTAAACATTGTTACAGAAATAATTAAAAACACAACAAGCCAATGTCAACAGGTGGTACTTCTTACTGATGCTATGTCTGTCCTACAAGCCCTTGAAAGCGATACACTTCCAGACCTGAAGGAAGCCATGCGAGAAGTTAACATTCAAAGAAGAGTAATACTTCAGCGGATACCATCCCACTGTGGCATACCGGGAAATGAGGAGGCAGATAGACTGGCAAAGGATGGAGCAACACAGGACAAAAAGACCAAGAAATCAACTACCAAGAAAAGAGGACCCTCATCAAAACCATCATGAAAGTCGACCACCTACAAGACAACTATCACTATCTCGACAAAGCAGAGCAGGTTATTATCTTCCGCCTTAGAACAGGACACAACAGATTAAACAATCACTTAAATAGACTAAAACTGGTCCCATCACCTCTGTGCCTTTGTGGGCGGGCAGCACAGACCGCTGAACATATCCTGCAAGACTGCAATACACTAAACCAGTTAATGGAAGAACACTGGCCCACAGAGATAGATATCCACAGAAAGATGTATGGGAGCATTGGCATGTGCATATGGATAGTGCCGTTCTAGCTCGGCAGATTAATGTTGTGAATGTTTTATTAATAAAGACTTTTAGTTCGAAATGTGAAATTTCGTGCGTCTTCAGTGATTAGCAAAGCTTCATAACCCTATTTCCTAGTCTCACAAAGAGATTTAGAAGTCGATTCCCATTAATGAATGTAATTTTCTGTTAATTAAGGGTTAGTTAAGTCTTAATCAAGGATTAATTAAGTGTTAATTAAGGGTTAGTTAAGTGTTAATTAAAGGTGATCCACGGATCTATTTCATGTTAAACTGGAAATATTTTTAAATCACCAACTACTCCTAGGTCGACCCAGCATAAGAAAATGGGTACCTGTACTTCCGGGAAAGTAAAGGCGGTGGGCTCGATGCTGACCACACAATCCACAGGTATGCCGGTTCAATTAAAAATACGGGTCTAACATCGTATTTTCAAATTCGTCACAATTTCATGAGCACGGGAAAACTTGATTTTGTTCAAATGAAGAAATCCCTAGTTTTATTAAATATTAAAGCCAACCACACTGTATATTGGCTTCTGTGGTATTTCTGTTGTTAGATGTCTAGAATCTTGTCCACGTACAACATTACTTTTGTTGTTTGTACTTTTTTTATGATAAAAGCTATTGTTGCCGAAATGTCGATTCAATATTTTGTGAATTATTCAATATATTTTGCGTGTAATTTAGTCCTGTGAACTATATAATGTAATACTTCGTGTTCTCTTTTCTTACCTAGTAGTATAAATTTTTACTGCAGTCCTATACATCAAGGTTGAATTATAATCTTAATTGCCACCACAAGAAGACAAAGAACAAAACTGTAAAACTGATTGTATAAAGTACCTTAAGCTCTTCAGTTTCAAGTGGAAGTGTGGCTCTGTTTTACATAGATTTTAATGAATCAAATAACGTTGAAATGAAAAACTATTAAAAATATATTTTAATGCAACAACTAATGTTGAAAAAAAACCTAAAAATATCATGGTAAAACGAGGAACTCAAAGGTGCCATAAAAGATAAGAGAAAAAAATTCCTTAAATGGGCTCAAGCAAAGCCCAAGAAGATTATATTAAACACAGGTCAGCTAAATCAATGACAAAGAAAATCGTTAAAAATGTCAAAATCAAAGATTGGTAATAATGTGGAGAATCATTAAATACAGAGTACAAACATGCATCAAAGAAATTCTACACAAAAATTAAGAACATGAGGAACAGGGAAGATAAATATGAACCAATCGAATTAATAAATGATGAAAATGGAAAGACAATCAATGACCCGAAATAAATCAAGAAAAGACGGAATCAGTAATCTAAAGAATTGCTAAATCTAAAATATATAGGGGAGGACAACGTAATAAACAATATAACGGAAGCATTATAACCAAATTTAACTGCTAGCAGAAATAGAAAATGCCATACAAACAGCTCCATCAAACAAAACCCCATGATCCAATAACATACAAGTCGAATTAATCAAAGAACAGTATATATATTGGGGTATAATTGTTACATGTGTTGTTTAACATAATATGAAGGTCACAAGAAACAACGGAAGACTGGAAAAACCAAGTAATAATACCTATTTGAAAGGAATGTGACAGGAAAAGAGAATGTACACAATACAGAGATATTTAACTTTTAAGCAACACTAGAAACATTGTCAACATAAGTCTAGAAACAAGATTACAAGTATTCATCAAACACCAGCTTTAGCAACACTCTAAGGGGATTCTGTATGCATAAGAGCTGTACAGATACCATTTTTACACTTAGACAACTGGCAGAAAAAACAACTGGAAACAACAAAGAATTGTATATCGCGTTTGTCGAGGAAGAAAAAACCTTCGACAGAGTAGACAAACAAGTATGGAAAATATTATCACAATATGGGGATTCCACAACATCTAATCAACTTGTGTAGGAGTAGTTACACAGGTAGTCAATTTGCAGCTAGAACGATTGCAGGGCTTTCAGACAAACTCCACATTCACTTTGGAGTGCAACAAGGATGTTGTATATCTCCCTATCACCACATACAACGATTTTATATGTAAAACTGTCAATACTAATGAAGAAGACAACCTAAACAACCTCCTGCAAGAGGTTCTTTTTTCAGACGATCAAGAAATAATTTCAACATCAGAAGAACAACTACAACATAGAAATCAACTCCACATAACTTGTATGGACTTAACATGAAGATAAACACAAAAAAACCGAGATAATGTCAATCGCAAAAAACAGTAAGAAACTCTACTGTTTTCGTCGATGGCCAACAACTGCGAGAGGGGAAAAAAATTCACTTATCTAGGAAGCATCAAATGGAAACAAATCACCGAAGAAATACAATATAGGTGCAACATAGCATACCAGATCTTAGGATATATGTCTCCTATTTAAAAAAAAAATTGTTTTTAACATGAACACCAAAACTGCACTATATAAAACGACAATCATTATGCTATCATTATGATATCACTGTCAAACGTTGACACTTATAACAAAAGACAACAGAAAACTTTACAACAAAAAATAACTTGTCTACGTAGAATTCTCAGAGTAATCAGAAATGAAAACATCAGGAGACTAAAGAAAATAATGTCAGTCGTGGATTATTTCAGAAGACAACAGATTAAGTGGTTCTTGCATGTTTCCAGACTACCATCAGATAGTGAACCCTTCAAAAAGCATTGCTATACAGACATGATGGTACAAAGCTGTTGCAGATCACGCAATAGATGGATCATAGAAATAAAAAAATTAGCGAAAACAAACATATGTGAAGAACACAAAAATGTCGTGTCCAGAGAATTCTCCTGCACCTGACGCTGCAAGACATAAAGGGGTATCACGCGAAAAGAAAGAGAGATAGAGAGAAAAAACAATAATGTTGAAATGACAGAAAACTGTTTGACATAGATTTTAATGCATTAAATAAAATTTAAATGAATGTATTTTACATATATTTTATTGCAACAAACGTTGAAATGACAGTAAACTGTTTCACATATATTTTTGTGCCTCAAATAACTTTGAAATGAAAGCAAACTATTTCACATATATTTTTGTGCCTCAAATAACTTTGAAATGAAAGCAAACTGTTTCACATATTTTGTGTGTGCCTCAAATAACTTTGAAATGACAACAAATTGTTTCACATATATTTTTGTGTGCCTCAAATAACTTTTAAATGACAACATGTTTCACATATATTTTTGTGCCTCAAATAACTTTGAAATGACAACAAACTGTTTCACATATATTTTTGTGCTCAAATAACTTTTAAATGACAACAAACTGTGTCACATATTTTGTGTGTGCCTCAAACAACTTTGAAATGAAAGCAAACTGTTTCACATCTATTTTTGTGCCTCAAATAACGTTGAAACGACAGCAAACTGACATATATTTTACTGCCTCGAATAACATCGATGTGGCGGAAAAATGTTTCAAATAATCGCTTAGGTACTAGTCTTTACAAACTGTAAAAACAAGCGTTTATTAGTAAATTTATGTCGTTGCTAACGGGATGCGTCTAAACAAACGAGCACTTACGGTGAAATGGCAATTTTGGATGGGTACGTATATTCCACTTGAATTCTCTCTCAGTGACAGTCGGATTAGGGAAGCAGCCCCTCCATAAAAATGTTTTCTCAAGAAGGGTGCACTGTGCCGTAAGACACATAACATCGTGTAACGTATTACGCTACATAAAGTAAGTACAGATGTCTACGTGCGAGACTAAATTGAATATCTATGCAACACCGGTTTTTCTACAATAAGCAAATATCCTCTGGGGTTGCAGTTAATGTTATTTCATGCAGATATGTACGGAAGCACAAATATACTAGATCTGATTGTTTCATTCACATAATTCGTCATTAGAATCGTGTGTAGAGAAAATAAGACTTGACTTAGAACTGGCAATTATTATTATTAGTTACACCATATACATCTAAATATAGAAACGGAAAAATTACAGGCGTCACAGAAAACGTGCGTTGTTATAAAATGAGACGGGATTTCCCGTACAATATTTATTAAGTAAAGGAAAGAATAGCCACACGCTCCAATCTCACACAGCGTCACTCATCTTGGTATATCGAAAATTCCCCGTGATTTTCATTGGATGGCAACTGAAAGTATACGTAAAACGATAATTGATAATCCATCGCATTAGCCATGCATGTCGTAAGATGCAACTACAAAATTTGGACTTGGGTGTATGCTCCCGCACAATACTATATGATGATGATGTTCGTCCGTCGTGATCGACGATGACCAAAAACTCAACCATAATAATAATAACAATAAATAATAAAATAATAAAGTTAATAGTGCGTTTTTAAATGACTAGCAAGTCCAATGCGCACACAAAATGTTCTTTTACAGAATTGACAACAATAGAAGGTATCTGTGTGAGGTTTCTGTCTTGCAGTTTCTTGTCTGAATTCTTCCGCCGCTAGTGCTCCCGTTCTAATGCTGTAACGCCATGCTGTTCTATCCTGAGCGAGGCTCTCCCAAGCGCCTACGTCAATGTTAAGATGTTTCAAGGATGACTTGAGCGTGTCTTTGAAACGCTTTTTCTGTCCACCAGCTTTTTGAAATCCTGCCTTGAGTTCTCCATAATATATTTGTTTTGGCAAACGCGAGTTCTCCATACGCACAAGATGGCCTGCCCAGCGTGCCTGCGTCTTCATCTTATAGTATTGTATATAGTATTGTGAAGGCACAATACTATATACTGTGTGATGCCAAACATTAATATTTGGACTGCTGTGAGAGAATGAGACCTTTCATCTGCAGGATGCCCATATCTCACAAGAAAGTCCATTCCAAAGAAGAAGTATGATCACCTCATGATATTGTACGTTACAGCCTTGATTATATGTGAAACATAAAAAGTATTGGCACACAAATATCAATCTGAAGAGACCCCACGGCTTTGCATAGGAAGCAAAAATGAATAACCTATACTCATCAGAGAGTTCTATCATCATTATAACAATTATTATTATATAATCATCATCATTTCTTTCCACCACCATTACCTGTTAGAAACTTTATCATCGTCAACATCACTACTACTACAACTAACATTGTCAACATCATCACTACCACCACAACTAACATTGACAACATCATCATTGCATTTACCTTCTACATTATCTTCGTTATCATCATCGCCACGACCACAACGACCACAATGATTATCATCATCATCACTACAATCATCATATATTTTATACTCTACATCATCATCACTGCGACAACTACAACCACCACCATCACTATGATTATCATTATCATCATCATCATCATCCCATTCTTTATCGTCTTCATACTAATGAATATCATCACTTCTATCCTTATCATCCTTATTATCATAATCATCCCTACATCTGTTGTAACCCCATGCTCACTCACTATCAGTGGCGTATGCTAAGCATAAGCAAGGCAAGCATTGCATGCCTTCAAGAGTTGCGAAAATGATAAATCAGTCAGTGATCTATCCCCCATCCAAACTTAGCCCTTGCAGCATTGCTCAAAAATATATTTTATAATATTTTTCTCACAAATCTGAATTTTTCCGAAAATTAGTGCTGGCAACACATATGAAAGTTTTAGTGGCCACAGTAAAGCAATTTTGTTTTTGCTTTCGTTAAAATAGTCCCTTTACATATAAGCGCAGTGATATACTGTGTGTTTTTTTATAACCTTGTCTCCAGAATAAGCTTGCGATGAAAAAAAAATTAATACATTTTATGATTCAATCACTATTATAACAATTTAGCACTGGCACATAATAAATTGATTGATGAACATTTATTTACTGGTGTGAAACAGTGCAATTTCTATGTTCTAGTACTTTTATTTGAATGTTAAACTAATGATAACAATGCAAGCAATTATAATCTTGATTGCATACACACACACTTGTTTAGTAAGCCATTTCCGGTAACTTTTGGTACACGTCACGTGATCTTACTCAACACACACGCACATTTACACAGCGATGTGGTTTCAATTTCAATTTGTTATTATGGCTGATTCTATTAATGATGTTGTTGTAGATTTATTTGAGCGACCGTTTCAATCGCGAACATTTAATGAAAAATTGGACTTGGTAAAAATGGGCAGACCGATTCCTGCGTTAAGCAGTTTGAAACGAGAAGGAACAAAATGTGTCCGTTCATTTAACAATGATTTATATAAGAAAGTCGTTTGGCTTTTTGGTTCGGAATCATTATGTAAGTTATTTTAATATTGACAATTCCTGCATCGTCGTCTTCAGTGGAACGTTCGTTTTCTGCATTAAAACGCATTAAAAATGTCATAAGGAACTCGCAGGGGCAATGTCGTCTTTCTGCTCTATCAATGATGTCAATTGAAAAAGACCTTCTTGTAGAGATGAAAGGCAATGATGACTTTTATAACAAAGTAACAGAGGACTTTAGCAGAAAGAGCCGCAGAATAGAACTGAACTTCAAATAACTGGGTGAGTAGAAAATTATCATTTTTTAAAAGTTGCATGCTCTCTTTCAGACCCCAGGATACGCCACTGCTCACTATACATCAATATATATGATAACATTCATCAAATAAGCGGAATTTTAGTTTCCAATGAAAGGTACTCAAATGTTTCCAAAAAATAATAACCAAAAATCGTATAAATGTGAAACGTGCGAGGATTATACTCAATCAGTCCAAGGTATAGACACCACTAGGTCTCGAAAATCGAATTAAAGTAGCGATGTCTAGTTCCGTTTGTTTAAAACGAAATCATTTCGGAAATGGTTGGAGCGTCCACTCGTAGACTCAGAAGTCTGAGAATCTAAATCCTGTTTTTCTTACTCTGTGGACGATTTTAGGCTTTCTGTGACAGACATCCTGGTTCTGGTGTCCACATAAACCATAGACTGTGATTTAGATTTCCAGTCGTAAACTTGGCGTCTAAAGGTCTACATTTAATGAAACAAAATACTGACGACAGTATTTCATGCTGTGTTACATACAAAATAATTCATTACTAGATCACATTACTCAATCATATACAAGTAATTGCATTTCTTTTGTTGCAATTAAATAAACAGCCAATAAAATCATCAATCAAAATTTATTATGAACAGTGAATATGGAAGAAGATTGGTTAATAAACAAAGTATAAGAAAAGAGATAATTTGTATATAGAGAGACAATTAAATTCCGAACCTGTGGCAAATTGGTACAGATAACGTCTTTGACGTTCAAGTTTCCGGTTGAAACCTTCCCACATGGAACTCTGCATCCGGAACGTTAAGAAAGTAAAGTAAAGCTAACCTACTAAACGTGTTTAGTATTGTTTAGAAAATTACTACAACCAAAAATGCTGGGTTGATGGCTAAGTCCTGAGTACGACATGCGCATAGCTTAACATCGTGACACTTTAGCAATGGAAGGTATGGTTGCACGGTACAATACATAGGACACTTTTATTCCATACATGACAAACAATGGATAGGAGATGTTATAGTTTAAGCATGTCTTTGGTTGCTGTCTGCAGTTTAACTCACCCAGAAACGTGAGCAGTGTAGTGCTGTTGCAGTTCACCTCTCCCAGAAGCGTGAGCAGTGCAGGGTTGCTGCAGCTCACCTCACCAAGAATCGTGAGCAGTGCAGGGTTGCTGCAGTTCACCTCACCCAGAAGCGTGAGCAGTGCAGGGTTGCTGCAGTTCACTTCACCCAGAAACGTGAGTAGTGCAGGGTTGCTGCAGGTCACCTCACCCAGAAGCGTGAGTAGTGCAGGGCTGCTGTATTTGACTGCATCCAAAAGCGCGAGGAGTTCGGAGCAATAATAGAGAAGATAGAGCTCTCCCAAAAAAAATTAAATAATAGATAAGATCATGTTTTAGTGAACATTTATCTCGTAACATCTGAGGTCAATACAGCACAATTTGATGTAACAAGTTGGAATAGACTGCGGCCACTGCAGCACAATTTGATTTATCATGTTTGATTAGACTACGGCCCATACCGCACAATTTGAGGAAGTACGTTAGATTAGACTGTTGAGCACATGTTTCTTTCTTCCTTCTTTCTTCACTTTTGTATTTTCTCAGTTTCTTCTGTTAGTCGTCACAGGATTGCATGATGATTGGTAGACGGGCTAAAAAAATAAGCTCCTAGGGCATAGAGGAATGACTTTATTATATTTGTTGTTCCTATTTGTTTATAAGTGGATTCGCTTCACGTGGACTTGAGACACCGCTTTCAACCTAGGGGTAAATTTATGTGTTGGTTATATTAGGGAGTCTGGATGGTATGTGTTTCTTGTGGTGTGATGCCTATTTGGCTTTGGAATTCTATTACTCAGCCGTTTTGCAGGGGTGGCTTCTTACTGTAGTCTTTAAAAGAACTATATTGATTTTGCTTTTGCCAGGGACGTATGGTGTATCCTGCTTAGGGTAGTCCTTAGAAGTACTTTTATGGTGTGATTTTGAGTGTTCGTCAGGGTGATGTCGAGAAGGTTAATGTCATACGTGTATTTATCTCTTTTCTCACTTTAAGAGACTCCTTATAGTTATTCTGGTGCATCCTGTCTGGTTCCTCCGTTGTTTTTCGTTATACGAAAACAATCTACTTTATAAAGACGCCGAGACCGGGTATCTAACTCGCGATCTCTTGAGCACACAATGAACTCCTTAACCATTAAGACAATGAGATACCCAGTGTTTAACCATTAAGACGGAGATACCCAGTGTTTAACCATTAAGACAATGAGATACCCAGTGTTTAACCATTAAGACGGAGATACCCAGTGTTTAACCATTAAGACAATGAGATACCCAGTGTTTAACCATTAAGACAATGAGATACCCAGTGTTTAACCATTAAGACGGAGATACCCAGAATGCACGTGATATTGTACGTGTGGGCACATTATATGTATCATTGTTATACATTAGCTGCAGAATGAGGCTTACAGTTGATAAAAGATACGTGCTATATTGATACAAATGAGTGAGGAGAAAAAGTGCTTCTTTCCTGAAAAGATTCAAAGATCACATTAATCAACAACTAATTGGTAGAGTCTACATACTCTTGGGTGGTTGCTGCAGCGGAAGTCCAAGCACTTATAGGAATATCTCTTTGCTATAATGCTGGTTTAAAAAAAATAAGAACCAAAAAGGTACGCAGAACACAAGGTAGCTTTACTGTTCACCCACTATCAGATTAACGGACACGAAACAATATAGAAGACAGTATACAAAATACACTATAAGATTAACGGACACGAAACAATATAGAAGACAGTATACAAATCGGACTAAATCAACGTTTCTATACCTTATGTCTTTCTCAAAATAAATGTGCTGCTATCTATATTATGTATTTTATCTATATTTCTTCGTGTTCGTTATTCAGATGGTCTGTTTGTAAACAACAAAACTAACTTCCTAGCGTAAGCATCTTATTTGTTATACAGTTTTACCGCAGTCTCACTTATTATCAACGAAGAATCAAGAAAGCTTCAACTATTTCACAATACGATGATTTTTAAAATTAAAATTTATCTAAAACAATACCACATTTTTAAAGAGTTTTAAAAGGAGAAACGTCAAGTCACGCATGACAACGTTATCATAAAACTTTAAAAACAGATTCCGCGTTGAGAGCTCAAAATATTAGAAAACACTCTGATCATAAATCTGAAAATATCGGTAATAATTATCGAACAACCAAAAACAGAGTATCTTGAAAACTACATTTTCTCTCAAAACGTTAGTAAAATATTAAGCAAAAATAATATTTCAGATACTTTCTTTAATAAGTCAGATAAAATCTTAGAACATCATAAACAGGATTTAGATTAAAACACTGTAAGAGTAATATGCATTATGGCAGGAACACACAGGGTGTCTACAAAGTCATTGGGCACTCATGTATATTGCTGGTAATATGAATTAGGAGTATTTAATGCGCTAAATGGCAAAGAATCGTAAACTTCAATTGTGATTTTTTTAAATGTATAGTATGGCTTAAATGCTGATATAATGTAGAGAAAACTACATATCTCTCTGTTTGTCTAACTTTTTGGTTTTCAAGCTATGCAAAGTGTGGTCACTTGATATGCAGTTATATTGTCTCAGTGAGTTGGTTACCACTTCAATCCAGCTTCTTCATGTTCCTCCTCTTCCTTTTTGTGTTTCGATTGTAATGTTGTATGCTGGTGCTGCTGGCCAATGTGGATACATTCTCATTAAGTGATCTAAGCATTACAGTCTCTGTTTTTTTAATATATAAAATTACTGAAGTTGTACTAACAGTTCCCGTAATCTGTTTATCTTTTTCATCATTTCTTCATGCTCCGCTTGCAGTTTTCCTTAGACATCTCATTTCACATGCAGTAAGCGTTCTCTCTTGTTCCTTAGTTAATGCATAAGTCTAACATAACACAATATTGGTATGAATATTGCAATTATTATTTGTCTTTTAGTTTGTTCTGGGATAGATATGTGTGTAAGCTTGGTTAAGTTCATAGTTGTTGTCTTTTTTTGAATTCTTCTCTGCTCTTGCTCATTCAGTAAAAATTTAAAGATTAATTTGGCTATATCAAAGCTCAAGTAGAATAATTTGGTTATATGATCAAGTAGAATAATTTGGTTATATGATCAAGTATAATAATTTGGTTATATGATCAAGAAGAATAAATTGATCATATAAAAGCTCTAGTAGGATAGCTTGATCAAATGAAAGACTAAAGTATAACAATTTGGTCATATAAAAGCTGAAGCTTGATCAAATGAAAAAATAAATTAGAACAAGTTATAATAATAATAATAATAATAATAATAATAATAATAATAATAATAATAATAATAATATAAAAGCTTAAGTGGAATAATATACTGATATATGACTTTCACACATGTCACAAATAACTACGAAAAGTTGATGTAAATACAGAAACACAATAGCACTGTAGTTCACAACTTGGGAAATATGGCTTCCAGGGAAACTTGTAAAAAAAAGGGGAAGTGGAGAAAATTTTCGATTTTGAAAAAGACAACAGACCTGTCCAGTAGAACAACAGGAATATAACCATTTGAACGATAAGCAAGAATTACAACAATACGGCTTGAAAAGCATTGGTGGCTTGTAAAAAGTCAAAGACCCTTTTTACGTGCTATGGGTGGTGGAACGGAAGAAAGTTATTAAAAAAGGGCCACAGATCAAATAAGTTTGAGAATCAGTGCACCAGGACATCAACCATCGTCAATTCTATAAATTTTTAAAATTGACATGGATTGAGTAATGAATCAAATAACAAAGACACTCTCAAATAAATATATTGGCATGTGATCTCATCACAATAAAGTTTGAGCTTTCTATCCAACATCAGGGTTGCCAGATAGCAGAAAAATGAGTATAGCAAAAATCAGATAAAATATGACAAGAAATGGCCAAATTTCACATTTTAAAAATATTTTGATATTGACAAAAAATATAAAATTAACCGAATCATAAATTTCATAGCGTGTCGTGTATCGTCTTAATGGAAAAATAATGAAAAAATTTGGTAAAATTTGGTCATTAAATTGCCAAATTCTGATAATCCTGTCAGCCTTTAATCCTGTCATTGGTTAAAACTAGTAAGTCATTAATTAAAAACATAAAATGCTTGATTTACATCAGCCCAGTGCCACAGTATGTCAACATCTGGAAATCAGTAGCCACAATTACCCACTATAAAATAGAACATAAACTTAGAAGCAGAACATGCATTTACTGAACACGGAATAAATAGTGATAATTGAAGCTTGTCATTTCGCCACATATACAGTTTTGCTTGCAAATCAGGGTCATCTTTATAGAGAACGCATTTTCCCCCCGTAATTTTTATTGGCGGATTTTTATGTTCTTTGTGTCGATAGCCAATGAAAATCACGAGAAAAGTCAAATGTGTCACTTTGTAAAGATGATTTCCAATTTAACCTAAAGGTATTACATTATCGATTGTTAGTCTTAATGCACATGGACTTAATACAACCAAGACGACTCATTGGATTATTGAGCATTGGATCGACAGATTAAGCATGACCATTGACAATAGAAGACCTTTGCACAGAGTATATTTGGGGTAGGGAATTCACAAGGCAAGGCCCCCTTGCGTACATGCGAATGCATGAGACTGACATTGCAATAACAATTAATTACAGCAAAATAATCGATATATATATATATATATCGTTGGGCAGGTCATTTGGAGCGTATGCCAGACCATCGTCTGCCAAAGATACTTCTCTATGGTGAGCTAGAGAAGGGTATACGATCTCAGCCAAAGGAAGCGCTACAAGGACTCGTTAAAGAACTCACTGAAAGCCTTTGAAATAGACCACGATACATGGGAAGAACTTGCACAAAATAGATCTACATGGCGTTCTAAAATAAAAAAGAGCGCATCATATTGTGAAAAGAAAAGAAATGCAGCAGCTCAACAGCAGAGAGCAGCTAGAAAGTCGCGGATAGACCAAGATCCGTCAACAGTTGTTATTCCATGTCCAAACTGTCCAAGGACATGTACAGCTCGAATAGGGCTCATTAGCCATCTACGAACTCATAACCAAGGACATAACTAAAATTGAATTTTCAAAAGTGGATGTAACAAATGGTCATCATCACTTGTGATGGACGAACAACAACATATATATATATATATATATATATATATATATATATATATATATATAAATACATACTCATTTAAAAAGGAGACAAGTCTAATGTATCTATACATAGAAATACATAGATAGGGATGAACCACAAAATCCACCATTTGTATGATCACATCTTTGATATAACAAATTTGATGAAATCCGCGGTTGAAAAAAAAGATAATCCTGGCTGCAAGAGCTACAATTTTATTTTCAATCGTATTTATACTGTGGAAAAATATTACAAGTCTCTTAATTATTTTTATAATTGCCAGCAAATAGACAATATCACAAACAAGAACATGATTAAGAAAACATTGCTAATTTTTAACTCACCGATGTGTTACTTTTAAATTATTAAATAACTGTTACGTTATTTTCTGCTAATAATATACATGTCTTTATATGGACAACTTCAGATTCTTATTGAACTGTGAAATAATTCCGTCTCATTATAACATATAAGCAATCGATATGATTTCGGTGTGAAAAAAAATACGTGTCATAAATATAGAGTTCTTCTTCTTCTTCTATAATCAATCAAAATTTTGAATAACGTCAACAGTGCCGTTTTTGTTTGTAGTTTGTTTTGTGTATGTAGTCTTGATAAAGGCTCTTCGTTGGAAAAGTCGAATTGTATGTGTTATTATGTATGTTCCAGTGATTAGCAAGACTTTATTACCCTGTTCCGAGAATTGCCTGTTGAATTTCAGTTTTACTGCAGTGAGTACATATTATCAATATTCTCATTTTTCAGCAGGTGAGCAGAAAGTAGTACAACGAGCACCGTATCATAGTTTACAGCTTAGCTACGACACAAGAGTCTTTAGTCGGATATATACGATTTCCGTATTAGCGAGTCGTGGTAGTGAAATGTTATGTCATTCGCCCACCAACTAAAGAGACCCAGGTTTAAGTCCATACATTATTCTTGATCTGAAATACTATTTATGAAGGTGAGGCACCAGCCCATAATAAAGCATGGTAACAGGGAACACGTTCTGGGAATGTCGAGGATGGCGTCATAGATGCTGAGCTAGTAAAGTAGTCGACGCTAGACAGGCGGCTTCTGGTCAACTATTGGCTGTGTAGCAGAGAACGTGTGGGAATGGTATGTGTGGGAAACCATGTCAGAATGGTATTACTTTTACCTATATATATAAAACCATGTCTGAATGGTATTACTTTTACCTATATATAAAACCATGTCAGAATGGTTTTACCTTTACCTTTAAGTTAGAATAATATATGGATCAATATTACCCGTTATTGGATGGAATATCCAACTATTATTAGGGCAGACAGCTAAGGCTTCTAGGGCATGTGCTGAGAAGAACACAGCTTGAACAATTAATAACTACTGGAAAGATCAAGGGGAGAAGAGATAGTGGACGGCAAAGAGAGAAAGTGCTCGATATCTAGAGTTATGGTACTGGAGACGGTTACCAACAAAACTTATTGACAACATAAGAGACAGAGAGTCGTGGAGAAATATGATCGCCTTCGCCATTCGGTATGACGATTGATTGATTCCAACTATTCTCCCAAATCGCGCTAGTTGTCTCTTGTGACATTCCTTGCCGGTAACAGTACGGCTATTCTTTGCTCCATTTCGGTTTTCTGCTACACACATGATATATACCGTTGTAATAGATTGCTTGTTACTAAAATAATTGTAGAAATTATATATATATACATACACACACACTCGAACGCATGTAGCTTAATTTCTTTAGGCCACTTTATATGATAAAAATATACAGAAGACGGATGTGTCGGGCCGTGGGCGCAAATAAAATGGCGACACAACGCATTCCATTCTCTGGACTACATCCTGCTGGAAATCTAATAGGACCATGTCCTGCTACAAAAGAAATCCAGCGGGAGTTTGAGAATGAACGCTGAAGAAGAAGATGTGATAAAAAACATCACTAAGAATATATAGCCCACAACCCACTCTTTCACCTCTAGACATTTCAGCGTTCCTTGAAGTATCACTTAAGGAACTGATATCACCCAGTTCTAAAAACCCTGATCTCAACCAACTAACGTGGACACAGCAAAATATTACAAGCAACCAGTACCTATACATTGAATTATTGTTGACCGTAACGCAGTTTATGGAAGGGAGTAAACCTACAAATAATTATCAAAAATATCACTTTTTTATGCTTACTAAAACAAGTCCATCATCATCATCAAGTACATCAACGAAGATTGGCTGCAACAGACCTCCAACAACCCCTGTCTCTTGTTTTTTGTGATTCATTCTGCTAGTTTATTACCTGTTCAACTTGTGATGTTACTCTCCCACTTGTATCTCGGTCTACTTCTTGCTCGCTTCCCTTCGGCTTCACTCTCAAGTAAGGTCTTCAACAAGGTGTCCAAAATATTTTATTTACCTATTCATTATTTCTTGTAATAATTTTTTCCTCATACTAAGTGTTGCTAGAACCTCTTTGTTTTCTTCCTTCACTTTCAATGATGTTCTCCATTTTATTCTGTATATCCACATCTCAAAGGCATCAATTATGTTTTCAAATTTTCTTTTAGTGTCCATGTTTCTGAGCCATACATTACAATTCGTAGGAGTATCAGTGGAAATAACTGTTAGCATAGTCTTAATTTTTTTGTGCAATCTGTGCAATTTTTAATAACATTTTGAGCATAATTGTTTAGAAAAGTGTATTTATAACAGTTATTTTCAAGGTTCATAAACCCAATTACTTTATTTTGAGACTAGAAACTAAATAAATATTAATTCCGTGTGTAAAAGCCATCATCAGAATATTCTAACATTTAAATTTCTCTTAATTATATAATTAATTATTTGAACTAATTAGTTCATAAATTACCAGCCAGAAATAATTTTTACTAAATCACAAGTAAGGTCTATATATTTTAATGTGGCAAATTTGTATTTGAATCTATGCAAAATTGATTGATTTACTTTTTTCTGGGTAGGTCTAGCCAAGAGAAGTAAGGCTCTTTAATACTCGGTAAGATGATCGAGATTAGTTTTGCATGTAAAACAAACATCAAGATTAACATACCATATGATATATATATATATATATAATTAGGATTAGACTTGTCTCAATAGCTGCAGTGTTTAACCTCAACTAAATATAAAAGCATTAAATGTATTGTAGAATCGGTGCAAATATTCTTTACTAAACGAATAGTTTCAATGTTTGTCACAATATCTGTTTAATGCGCATAAGTGACACTGCACAACTATCGAAAAGCTTCAATAACCGTTTTAGGAAGTGATTAACTAGTTGTTATATGTTGTTGAACAGGCTGACACTCACTAGGCGTTCCGTCATAAGTAATATAGTTTCAAACTTCTTATATGTAGTAGTGATATAATTATTAAGCTAATGTATTTTTTCCGTTAATGAAAGAGATCTTGTAGAAATTTAAAGTGCCTAATTATAGATATAATTTAACATTGTTTCAGTGTGAGACATGGACGAGGTTTGGCAGCCGAGTCCATGTATCAAAGTTGGCCAGCAAGCGAATGATAAATAATTGCTGCGATCTCGGTCATAATTCAGGTTTTTAGAAAACCACGCCCATGTGTTGCTGGGCCCGAAAGGGGAGCAAAGAATAGCAACACTGTTTACCTTTCACGCATGTCGTAAAAGGCGACTACGGAGGTTATGGGATGGAGTTGGCTGTCCCATCCCATATAGGGTCAGTGACCCAAAGCCATGCTGAAGTCGGATGTGTCAGGCCGAATAGCGCAGATATCGCAGCAATGCAGTAAACCATGACACAGCGCATTCTGTTCTCCGGACTACGTCCTGATAATCTGCAGGAGTTTGAGAACGAACGCACAAGAAGAAGGAGAAGGAGAAGGAGGAACACCTAGTTGTGAAGACAAGCACATCTGTGTAATTAAAGACAAAATAAATTTTGACATTACTGATTTTTTTAAATTGAACTATGAGCGTTATTTCAAAACAGTCATATATTTTTGACATTGTTAAATGTTCAGACACTACTCAGACACCTTCAGATCTGCTCACATTCGAACAAATTTAAAGGGAATATTAATTATATGCACATAATAATAGGATACTCCACACAAAAAAACCAGATCATTCCTTGCAACAATAAAAGCTGTATTGAATTGTATAGGAGAAAGAACAATACACAACTTACCGGCATTCTTTCAAATGAAGCCATTCGCCAATTCTCTGCTGAATTCGGTCTCTCTGGGAAACTAGCCTGCCTCTTTTCTCTTGTCCTGAAAGTTGATTCCTTTACGAGAGCACCATTTTCCCACAATTCACCCAGATTGAGATCATTCTCATGGTGTATATAAGGCATATGGAGGTTACTGTTTAATGTTTCCCTTTGAGAGTATTTTGGTGTTAACACATCATCAGACAATTGATTATAAAGCATTTCCCTGAGTGAGATGATTTCGAGGTAACACACAGTCATTGACGCTACCAGTATCACAATAAGGCAGACAACGACCGTGTAGAGAATTCGAATATGTGACTGTAACGATGAAACGTTTTTTGTAGGTGTAAAGTATGTATTCTGGATGTTGACTTCATTATCGTTCCGTTTGGGAGCGACTTCGCTTCCGTTATTCTGGTTACTGGCGCATCCAATCGCAGCCATTTTGACATATCCTCTGTGAATGTTTTATGTTCACACAGAAGTATATATTTATTTAGTTCAGTTTGTGATGTGTTTCATGAACATATCATTGCTGAAGATGAACAAAAAATTATAAGATGCTGTTCTATATATAAAATACCCAACATATCAGAGACAAATTATATTTCCTTAGTCAGTACGATTCCATGACATGATTTTCTGATGATATCAACAGTGACGTGACCATTACTTAATTTTAACATAAGTCTGGTTTAGGTTTTACAACGTAGGCTGAATAAATCTGAAATGAAAAGAAAAATATAAAAACACTAATGAGAACTAACCATATTTAATTGTTCTATTGTTAACTCCAGCAGAGACGTGTGTTTATTTGTCTTGTCAAAATGAGTTCTTCAAGGATATTGTCATTTTACAAAGCGGTTCAGTGCGCCAGGTTCTCAATCTTCTCGAAGAAACAACAAGCTCAGTCTATCACAATGTTTTATCCTTATCATCAGCAGCATTTTTGTTATATTGTATCCTATTAATGTCCATTAATAGCCAATTACCCAGGTAATGTCCTACGCAAAAACAGAAAGAAACTGTTATTTTCATCGTGACTAACAACTTAAACAGATTAAAGAATTTACTTATCTTGGAAGCATCATATCATTAAATGGACCAAAATAAAAACGCCAGATAAATCCAACATAGATGCAACATAGCATACCAGATCTTAGGACAGATGTTTCCTATTTTCAAAAACAAATATGTGAACATGAACACTAAAACTGCACTATATAAAATGATCATCATACCATCACTATAGGGCCTACTACCAAAGTCAGACGTGGACACTATACAAATAACAAACGCCTAAAGAAAACTTGTTACAATATAAATAACTAGTTTACGAAGAAATCTCGGAGTAACAATAAAAGATAGAATCAGAAATTAAAATAAAAAAACCCGAACAAACACAATGCCAATCCTGGATTACATAGGAAGACAACAGATAAATGGTTTTCAAATACTTCCAGACTACCATCAATTAGTGGCAGACACCCTCCTCCCCCCCCCCCAAAGAAAAATAAAAAAATAAAAATCAAATTACAATTAAATTACTATACAAATACGATGGATACAAAGCAAGGGTCAGACCATGCAAAAGATGGATTTCAGAAATAAAAGAAGAGTCCACGAAAACAAACATATATGAAGCACACAAAAAGGCCGTCTCCAGAGAACTCATCTACCTCTGAAGCTCCAAGACATAAAGAGAAATAAAGTGAAAAGGAAAGAAAGATGTAACATTTTATGAAGAATCTCAGTTCTCGCTTAATCGTTTTAATAGTATAGTGATCGTAAATGTTTTCCTTTGAATAAAATGTTTCGACGAAGACGCGTATGTCGGGCCACTATCGCAAATAAAACGGCGACACAGCCCATTTCCATTCACTGGACAACACCCTGCTGGAAATCTAATAGGATCATGGTCCTGCTACAAGAGAGATCCATCGGGAGTTTGAGAATGAACGTCGAAGAAGAAGAATAAAATGCCAGTGACGTGTGTAGAATATAACAAAGACAATATGCAGCGTTTTTGACATTTCTTTAATAAAATTATTTTCTTGAAGAAAATATTACAATGAAATCAAATTCATCTCGGTAATAGTTCGTTGGTTGTTGCATTAGCTAACTAGATCCACCATCGATTTCCCAATTTAGTTGGACAAAATGTATTATTTCACCAACAGCATCAAGATGGGCATATCCTAAGAAAACTGCTACCAGATCACCTAGGAAGACAATATTCCTTGCATACTTAAGACCATAACCCGTCATGGTCCTAGGGATGTCACATTGGATGCATCAACACAGTCCACATTGGATGCATAAATATAGAATCCACATTGGATGCATCAATACAGAGTCCACATTAGATGCATCAACATAGAGTCCACATTGGATGCATCAACACAGATGCCTCATTGGATGCATCAATACAGAGTCCACATTGGATGCATCAATACAGAGTCCACATTAGATGCATCAACATAGAGTCCACATTGGATGAATCCATACATAGTCCACATTGGATGAATCAATACAGATTCCACATTGGATGAATCAATACACAGTCCACTTTGGATGCATCAATACAGAATCCACATTGGATGCATCAATACAGAATCCACATTGGATGCATCAATACAGAATCCACATTGGATGCATCAATACAGAGTCCACATTGGATGCATCAACACAGTCCACATTTGATGCATCAACACAGATGCCTCATTGGATGCATCAATACAGAGTCCACATTGGATGCATCAATACAGAGTCTACATTGGATGCATCGATACAGAGTCCACATTAGATGCATCAACACAGTCCACATTGGATGGATCAACACAGTCCTCATTGGATGCATCAATACAGAGTCCTCATTGGATGCATCAATACAGTCCACATTGGATGGATCAACACAGTCCTCATTGGATGCATCAATACAGAGTCCTCATTGGATGCATCAATACAGTCCACATTGGATGCATCAACACAGTCCACATTGGATGCATCAATACAGAGTCCACATTGGATGCATCAACACAGTCCACATTGGATGCATCAACACAGTCCACATTGGATGCATCAATACAGAGTCCACATTGGATGCATCAACACAGTCCACATTTGATGCATCAATACAGAGTCCACATTGGATGCATCAACACAGAATCCACACTGGATGCATCAACACAGTCCACATTGGATGGATCAAAACAGTCCTCATTGGATGCATCAATACAGAGTCCTCATTGGATTCATCAATACAGAATCCACACTGGATGCATCAACACAGTCCACATTGGATGGATCAAAACAGTCCTCATTGGATGCATCAATACAGAGTCCTCATTGGATTCATCAATACAGAGTTCTCCATTAACTTCTATCTTCAGCGATACAAATGACTGAGGAAAAATCAAGATATTTCCAGCCCTTGATGTAGTCTGTCCATGATTGTCTTTGACCACCTGTGCTTCTTCCACCTTCGATTGTTTTCTGTAGTATCGTTTTTAAAAAAAGGAATCATGTCGGCATATATGTCCAAAGACAATGTGGAAGGATATTATGTTGACACCTCATATTTAGATATGCTGGTATGAAAAAAAATATAAGCATAATATAGACTTCTAAAGAAGTCCCAACCTTAAAGAGAATGAATTATATTACTACACACAAGACATTGTTTATATGTGTCCAACTAGCGAATTATTGTTACTTTCAGAATCTGTCAATTTCGCAATCTGCAAGAGAGACAAATCATATAGTGCGTGACCTGAAGTGAGGTATAGTGGCTACCAGAACATGCCCCCTTCACGGTCTGCATGAAGTATATCAATCATGTAATGGTTGGTCTAAACTGATGTATTAAGTAACTGTCTAAGTTACTTGCTAGCTTACAACATGCAGTCCTTCTTCTTCGTCAACGTCTTCTGCGTTCGTTCAGATTAAAAGAATGTAGTCCGGAGAACGTTCTCATACTCCTTCAGATTAGCAGGATGTAGTCTGGAGCACGAAATGCGTTATGTTAGGGTTTTACAGCTTAGCTGTAACATCTGAGCTTTAGGTCTGACACATTCTACTACATCACGGCATCTGGATTACTTTGACTCTACATGAAATGGTGCAGCTAACTCCACATCAAATCTCCTTAGACGAATCTCACGACATGTATAGAGGGTCATTAGTGTTACTATTATTTACTCCTCTTTCAGACACCGGTAACACACGGGCGACAATAAATATCGATATTTAAAAAAGGGAAAGGGAAATGTTGTTGGCAGTCTTTCTAAAAAATCATCTCTCGTAGAAAACTTCTTAAATTTGAGACTTTTTTTTTGACGATCGCGCTTGTTTAATTATTGCCAAATTGAATTTACGTTAAAACATTTTTAGAAGAACACGGATAAATTGTTGTCTGTATATTTTGTTCTTTTACGTGTTCCAGTTGCAAATGTTTCAAATTTTTCAGAAAATTTAAATTTGTGTTTATGTACATGTGGGAAAAAAAGTTGGGGAATAAGAACTGAATATCCAGCTCGATCTTGTCGTTCTAGACATTCACCTCTATATTCTTGGTCAGGAGGGTTAGTATATTAATATCTCATAGTCTTACTCAGGAAATGAGTAACATGTCTTATGGGAAAGTACAGGAAACGGTCGTACTGATGACATCATCCCTAAGTACCCCGTTGGACAATGAAAAATATGGTTCTTGCAATGCATTCCGTAAAATCTTAATATGGCATTATAGACCGGAGACAACCACTGCATAAGAATACTAGTGGTCATCATCTTCTTCAGCGTTCATTCTCAAACTCCCGCTGTATCTCTCTTGAAGCAGGGAAATGGTCTTACATTCAAGCAGAATGTGCTACAGAGAATAGAAATGTGTTGTGTCGCCGTCTTATTTGCTCCAGTGGTCCGAGACATCCGTCTTCGGCGGACTAGTTGTCATCATTGCTTGAAACTTAAACGTGGCATGTCAACATGGCACAAGCGGAAAGTACAAGGAGGATGTTACGATAGTCTCGGCATTACTGAAATGAGAGGAAATGGTATCTAACTGATGTAACAATTGCAAACGATCGTAGGGTCACAATTACCCTTGACAGAGAATGTTGAGTGGGGCAGTAGACGTTGAAAGGAATGAAGTGATAGCTGATAACTTCAGAGATGAGGATGCCATATAGAATTCTTCTTCAGCGTTCATTCTCACACAACTTCAGCATTGATATGTAACATTTTGTCTACAAGCTTTCCAGTGTCTTTCTGTCATCATCAAGTGCCGTGCCGATGTTCTTTCTGTAAAACTCGTAAATCAGGAGATGTATGGAAATGTTGTTACTTTTTCTTCTTCCTCTCTCTCTCTCTCTTTCTTTTCCTATTTCTATCTCTATCTCTCAAGCTGAATATTTTTAACCTTCTTCTTCAGCGTTCATTCTGAAACTCCCGTTGGATATCTCTTATTGCAGAACAATGGTCCTACTAGATTTCCAGCAGAATGTAGTCCAGACAATGGAAATGCGTTGTCTCGGGTTTATTTGCGTCAAGGGCCTGACACACCCGTCTTCGACGGCAATAGTGTTGAAATGAGAGGGGTGTAGATAAAAGAATATGGATGTCTGAACTACAACATAGATTTTGACGATGAATTCAGAAGAAGAAGTATTTATAGTATTACAATATCATATAATATTTTTCATATCATATAATATTTATTATATCATATAATATTTATAACATTATTTAATATTTATAATATCACATAATATTTATAATATCATAATATTTATCATATCATATAATATTATGATTAAGGGCGATTAAGAACGGCAGCTACATTCACATGAGAAAGCTAAATATAGGTACACCGAAAAAAGTAAATTTAAAATAAAACAACCAGAAAGTCAGAGGTCAAACAACACAACAGAAATTTACAGTAACGAAACTTACAGAACAACAACAATATTATGTCTAGCCCTTGGACTGACGGGCGTAGATTCAGTGCCGTTCTTACATCGTCGTATTATGTTGTGAGAATGTTCATGATAAAGGACTTTTTATAGAAACGTCGATTGATTTTCGTGTGTTATTATGTATGTTTTCAGTGATTAGTTAAACGTTATGAACCATTTTCCTAACTTCTAAGTCAACATCAAAAGACCTGCACTTTTTATTAAGAATGACATTAGAAGAGTAGAACCACTCATTAGCAATTTGATATCACAAGATTTACTTATAACTCCCCCATACACACACAACATTTACAGACATGCTAACCAAGGTTTATCAACGACTCCAATAATGAAGAAACAACTATCCCATATACTGAAACAAGTTGGCTTGCAGGTCAGGTATCGTTAGGAAAGTTTTAAAAACCTAACATTCAGACAGCACTGCGACAACTTAGAAATGCATACATTTGTATGACAAATGTAGACAGAATGAGAAACAAATAATTCTAACCTAGTTTCCCCTATTTACTGTTTAATTTCCCGCGAAAAATTGATTATCTTTCAAATCGAATCTAAGACAAGTTGTGGTCTAGCTGTTTACAAATACCCAAATACAGACACACTGTTGTCAAAACTGCATGAATGAGAAAAACCCATTACAAACTGGTTTTTGATAATGATATATATTTTTAAATTACGAAAGAGGGATTTTTCTGGCATAGTGGTTAATTTGCTTTGTGAGCATGAGGTCGTGTGTTCGATCCTGGATCGTGACGTCTTGTTTATACAAGAATATTTTCAGAGATCCATGGGGATTATCGCTTGAAACTACGGAGTTACGTGCAATGGGTTGTACTTTTGGCAGGATGCGTGTTGCTTCTTCGCGAGAGACGAAGCACATATGAGGAAACTCGAGCACACAGAAGAGCCTATGTAATGATGACAGATAACTGCCGGTTAACTGGTTAATGTGATAACGCGGCATAGACAAACTACAGTCAAACTGTTTAACATGATGGCGCGGCATAGACAAACTACAATCAAATTGTTTAACGTGATGGCGCGGCATAGACAAACTACAATCAAATTGTTTAACGTGATGGCGCGGCATAGACAAACTACAATCAAATTGTTTAACGTGATGGCGCGGCATAGACAAACTACAATCAAACCGGTTAACTTAATGGTGAGACATAAACAAACTATAGTCGACTTGTTTTCGGCGAATTTAGGCGTATGAAGCACGATAATTTATTGGCGCATTGGGTAGGAAAACAAATTCCCACAGCGTGGTGTGACCGCATATATGATGGCACGTAGAAATCTATTGTCAACAACTTCACTGAACTTCATTTCCAGTCCTTACAATTCGTATTGCTACTAGTTTCAAATGTGATCTGACAAGAGAGTGTGATTGACACTTTGCACAACTATTCCTCACTTAAATCAAAATATCCAGTACAAGTCACTTCCACAAAAATGAACTGAAAACCCTCGATGCAGACCAAGATACGATGGGAAGAACATGCGCATAATAGAGCTACATGGTACTCTACAGTCAAACAAGGCGCATAATCTTGTAAACAAAGGAGAAATTCAGCAGATCAACAGCGGAGAGTATCTAGAAAGTCACGGGTAGACCAAAAACCAACTAAGTAGTTCGTCATCTCATGCCCAAAATGTGCAAGGACATTTGCGACCACAATACGGCTTACTGGACGTCTGCTAGCTCATTGTCAACTACATAACTCTAAGTGAATTACAAAAGTTGATGTAACAAATGATCATCATCACCTGTGATGGACAAATAACTAAACTAAACTACAGTGAAACTGGTTAAATTAATGGTAAGACAGTAAAATTACAATCTAACTGGTTAAATTAATAGTGAGTAAAAAACTACAATCTAACTGGTTAATTAATGGTGAGTAAAAAATACAATCTAACTGGTTAAATTAATGATGAGTCAGAAACTACAATCTAAATGGTTAAATTTATAGTGAGACAGAAAAACTACAATCTAACTGGTTAAATTGATGGTGAGACAGAAAAACTACAATTTAACTGGCTAAACTAATTGTCTCACAGAAAATCTACAATCTAACTGGCTAAACTAATTGTTTCACAGAAAAACTACAATCTAACTGGCTAAACTAATTATCTCACAGAAAAACTACAATCTAACTGGCTAAACTAATTGTCTCACAGAAAAACTACAATCTTACTGGCTAAACTAATTGTCTCACAGAAAAACTACAATCTAACTGGTTAACTTATGTCGAGTAATAGACAAAATGTAAGTAAACTAGTGAGCTAGTAACGAAATGCAGGGTTGATAAAATTATGACCAGTAGTCACAAACTAAGCCCTTAGCCAAACATATCTGCCTTGCACACTGATCCCATCTAGCCTCACTAATATTGGCTGATGCGACTTATCATTTATCATTTTGTGTATCTTTCTATCGTCAGCCAATGAATGTTAAAGTATGTGCAAAGTTCCCAATAACCAGTTGTATTTGCGACGATGAATGGCACTGTACAAGACCAGTGCACAGAAAGTATATTTGAAGAAGAGCTTGAACAGACACACAGACTATATTCAGGTTGATTACTATTTTTATAACAGCGAAACACACACAATCATCAGGCAAACAAAAAAGATTTGTTGACGAAAAAGACAAATTATAACAAAGTTAGTCACTTACACAGAGGCACAGCAAGAAGCACGGGCCATCTACCAACACATAGGCCATTTACCAACACACATGCCATCTAGAAACACACATGCCATCTAGAAACACACGGGCCATCTAGAAACACACGGGCGATCTACCAACACAAGGGCCATCTACGAGCACACATGACATCTAGAAACACACAGGCCATCTATCAACTCACATGTCATCTACCAACACACGGGCCATCTACCAACACACGGGCCATTTACCAACACACGGGACATCTACGAACACACATGACATCTAAAACACACAGGCCATCTATCAACACACGGGCCATCTACCAACACACGGGCCATCTGCCAACACACAGGCCATTTACCAACACACGCGCCTTCTACAATTTCCATTGAAAGGTGAAAGTCCAGAGATGTAGCGCTAATTGGTCATCGTTATTTTAACGTTTTGCCGCTGTTTTGTTTACTATAGACTTGACCATATGCCCATACATAGTGCTGTATACTTTTTAATGGAAGGATTTTTCTCTAAAGAAAAAGCTAACTACTCTAATATTTAGGGTTTCCGATGATCTTTCTATGGAAAAACCGTTAAGGGAATATCTCGGTAGCATTTTTACAGAAAATGGAAGCCTCGATAGAGAAATAGAGATGATATGTCAAAAGTCAAATGCAGTAACATACCAACTGTCACGACTTCTTCTTCACCCCAAGATCGGGATGGAAGTTAAGAGACAAATGATCTACAGTATATTCCTACCAACACTGTGTTACCAGTGCCAAACCTGGTCTCTCTCATCTTCACATTACAGAAAGATAGTGACATGTGAGATAAAATGCTTGAGGAAAGCTGTCGGGGTCACCAGGCTTGATAGATTGCGAAATGAATATAGCAGGGAAAGAATATGTATAATATCTTGTACAGAATACATAGAGAGAGAACAGATCAAGTGGTTAGGCCACATTATGAGAATGCATCACGAAAAGTAGCCCGTACAAGCATATATGACCAAATGAGATCAGTGTACAAAGCCAGAGGAAGACCACGGAAAAGATGGATGGAAAACGTCAGGGACATCCTGTACAGACACGGTCATAGCACTGCCGAAGCCACACATCTGGCTTTAGAACGCAAGCTCTAGCTACAATCACCCCTACGCTTAACGGCAAGAGTGGTTCACAAACCACCTGGAGAGAGACAATAGACAATAGACCCCCATCTGTGTAGAAGGTTCTTTCAATTGGCATGCACTAAGCCGAAATCTGAAGTATCCTGGTTATGAAAGAAAGCTCAGAAAAACCACCCCACTGCACATAGGAAATAAGATGTAATCGCTCGAAATTCCTGGGGTTCTTAAACAAACACACAAATTCATAGAAATAGTTGGCAGAGATTTTCTTTGACGCTACCAGTTAGCAGAGAATGTGGGTATGCAACTTTCGAATATCAATGACGCTAGATCAATATTTATTAGTTCTTAGAAATTATATCTTCTATAGGTTATATATCTATCAACCTCATTCAATTGTATATATTATAACATTCTCTACAGTAAGCAGTTGTCTTGTTCTAAAATCTAACCCTAACCCTAATACTACCTTATTGGGGTCTTCGTTACCACTAATATTTTATGCTGGTGTGTCCTCATATAACCTAATTGGACTTTGTTGTCTGTTGGTTGAAAGAGCACGCCTCTCCAAAAGAGAGGCAAACTTATTAACTACGTACCTACCTACCTAAAATCGTTTTTGCAATGAAATCTGTCTACACAATTATAACACTAGATTGTCTCGTGCACTGAACCACAATTCTCGTAAAACAAAGTGATAAATTGATGATTAGTGTATAGTTAATTTGAGATTTGTAGAGAAAATGACGGACTATGTCACTCGTGTTGTATTGAATATTTCCATGATTTTAATTGGTTACCGCGATGATTTTTCAACGCTGTGGCCAATGAAAAAAACCGAAATATTCGGGAATTCCACTAATATTTATGAATAAAATGTAAACAGAGAATAATTTGCGTACTGTGAAATCCAAATTTTTACTATAATTATTTGCAATGGTTCTATAACTTCAAAAGCATTCAGGACTTGCGAAATCCATAGATCAATGGACTAAATAATAGAAATATTTTAGTGTCATTGAGATTAGAAAGTTTCATGTCAAAAATCTATGCGATCTAACACGTAATTTCGGAGAATATCGCTTTGAACCATGTTTATGAGCAATAGCAAACTACTAAGATTATACAATGCCAATTAAATCATAATGTCCTCGAAGATCTGATCATTATATTGAGAAGAAGCTGGGCAGCTTGCACAGGACCGAGAGATTTACAGAGTGGTAGTGAGTACAACGTTCTGAAGAGGACACGTCACATAGAGAAAGAAGCGGTCTATAAATGTTTTATTTTCCTACGGGGGAAGGGAGGGGGCAAAGTGACCTATAATCCCACTCCCTATCATTAAAAAAAATATAAAGGGATAGAGCCTACGTTGAAACGGATATTCTTATATAACTCAGTGATAGCAAACGGATATTCTTATATAACTCAGTGATATCAAACAAGTAATCGATAAACATGCAATGTTTAAGCGTGACGCAACGAATGTTTTACTATATGAACACATCAGTCTATACTTTGTTGATATGATTGCTACAAAATAATATGCCAGAAAAGCTTCACACACCAATAAACACACTCATTTTCTTACAATTACACTCATTTCTATAATTGCAGAATCTGGGCATCCATGGTTTGAAAACAGTCTAGACTAATTAAAGTTGATACGATTCGTAGATCTGTTGTTATATTCCTATTATTTGTGCACTCGGGTTGATAGGAAAAAAATGTCTACACAGATAATGTACAGCTTATTTGAACACAATAGTAATCTTACAGACGATGAGCGCATACACACTAGTTTGTAAAGAAATAATGGATCTGGGTCTTTTACAAATATCCAGGCATATGAGAAATTAGGTATTAGTTATTAGGTATGTTGATTCTTGATTATAAACTGGAATCACGGCACGTGGGGCATTCCCATAAGTGCTCCGCTCTCTGTTCCAGCAGCCATTCGACTCGATGGTTCTTCGAGTCCAATGTTGCTGAAACAGACGTCGACATCAGGACACAACTCTGGCCCTTGCGACAGGTTTCTTTGTTGTTCCGCCACACACGCCGCGCCTGTAACTAGTTCAAGCGCAACTTCGGCCTGTCGGAACAACATGGTAACTGTTATCGAAGGTTACGACTACGGGATTGTATAGATGACATGCCATGAAGCTTCTATAAGAAGATAACTTGAATATAAAGGCATTTCACCTACTGAGGTTTTCTGTTGCATGGTTGGTTTGTCTAGTGAGCCATTGGTGTGAGACCCACAGACACAACCGCATGCGCTAGGCATGTTGATTATCCTCTTCCCCACACCGGGTATGTTTATAGGTGCTCAGATCACCAGTTCATTAAATCTCTGCAGGCACTGGATGATGGTTCTGAGTATGTATTGCTTCAGTGCTCTTTTTTAAATCTTTGCTGGGGTGTTCAATGCGGGGTCACGCCTATCCTTACTCCCAAATCACGTATTGCGGCTATTGACTCATGATCATTTATCTTAAAATTATATAATTGTGCGGACGTGCAAAGAACACCGAGTATGTCTACTCATGCACCCTCTGTGGTTCGGAGTGAGCCAGAGATGTATTACGCAGCACCGAGGAAGGAACAACTAGCTACACTGTATTCCTATGGTTGAGGTCCATCAGAAAGGTGCGATGACTGGAGACGTGACAAATCTTTTGTCGTGAACATTTGGTTACATGCCTGGAGCCAGAGAAAAGTTCGATATAACGAGTAGGCAATTGGTAGGGTGGAGGGGGAGGGGTCAGAGGAGCACAGTGACCACCATATTGCCTGCACTCGGAGCAGTGCAGATATAAACCTACGTTCCTGAAGATATGACTGTTATTTTCTGGCTCTGGCCTAGGTGCGTAGAAAATCTACAGACTTCCCAACATTGGGTCAAAGGACATGAATAACAAAAAGTTAAGATAAAAAACGCGTCACTATGAAGTGTCACGCCCTCACAGGGAAACCAGAATGAAAATAGGCAACTAAATAATGCAAGATATTTAAAGTACATAAATAGTTCAGGAGACTGAAAACAGGATCTAAAAACGTAAGATTGAAAGTATGCACATTAAACAATTCAGAAGTACAGTAAATAAAATAATTCAGAAAAGTTACACCATACAAATAAAATAACACTGAAGAGTTAAAGTGCACACACAAAAATTATTCAGAAAATGTAATGTATACAAATTAAATATGCCAGTAATCATTAAATACGCATCGAAAACGTGATGTGTTTTCTCGCTTAAAATGTTTATTTACAAAAGCGATTTTTAAACCCAGAAGCATGCAAGTGATGAAGTTTGTGCAATCCCATTGTTTTGTTGATATAATGTTTCATGTCTCGTGATTCACGTACAAAACAACTAAACACATTTTTGACTCCATTAAAAGTCAAAACAGATTGAAATTTGGCACACGTATTAATAAAATGTAGGCGAGTAAAAGACATTATCTGGTTTTTATCGAAAGGAGGTCTGTTATTGTCTTTTTCTCATGCCGACTGACGTTACAGGAGCGATGGCAAGCTACTGGTATGTTTGTCAGTGAAATGGCGACCAGAGAAATTGCCAGACATTACAATTGTCACCACTCCACTATAGTAAGACAACAGTGAAGATTCGTGGTGACAAGTATAATACAGATAACAGAGCCAGACCTGGTCTACCTTGTGTAACAACACTAGCTCAAGATCATTATATTGTATTGATGCACCTGTGCAACCGCTTCTGAACAACAACTCAGACAGCAACTCAGACAGCAGCTCATACTTCTTCTTCAGTGTTCATTCTCAAACTCCCGCTGGATCTTTCTTGTAGCAGGACCAAGGTCCTATTAGATTTCCAGCAGGATTCAGTCAAGAGAACGGAAATGCGTTGTGGCGTATTTTTTATTTGCGCCAATGACCCGACACATCCGTCTTCGGCGTGTGTAGCTCATACAGGGAGCTTATTATCGCAAACACATGTGTAATGGCACCTCACTCCTCTTGCTTGCAAATAAAGAAGTGATAACGTTACTTCTATCCTTTGACGTCACGTGACCAACACATTGGCTTGGTCTTACTAGACAATACAACTCTGGCGAATGGGCCTGCTTCACAACAAAATTCAAGTTAGTAGGCCTGATTCACAACACAACTTTGGTTAGTGGGCCTTCTTTACAACATAATTCTTGCTAGTGGACCTGATTTACAACATAAATATGGTTAGTTAGCCTGCTTCAAAACACAATTCTGGCTAGTGGACTTGATTCACAATACACATTGGTTAGTGGGCCTTCTTCACAACAGAATTCTAAATAGTGGGCCTGCTTCGTAACAAAATTATGGTTAGTGGGAGTGTTTCACAACAAGTTTCTAGTTAGTGGGTCGTCTTCATAACACAATTCTAGTTAGCGGGTCTCTTCACAACACAATTCTAGTTAGCGGGATTTCTTCACAACACAGTTTTAGTTAGCGGATCTTCTTCACAACACAATTCTAGTTAGCGGGTCTTTTTCACAACACAACTTGGTTGAATTTGCTTGTGGTTCGACAGCTAAACATTGTACTGTTGAACATGGAAGCGATTCGATGTATTATTGGTGCATAGCGCCCGTGTATTGATTGGTCCCGAAAGGGGAGGAAAGAATAGCTCCAGAAGAAGCGAGTAAAGAGGTCATGGGGTAGAGTTCGCTGTTCCACCCCATAATGTGTGAAATTATAACCTAGAAACAATGCTGAAGTCGGGTATATTAGGCAGATAAGCATAGATACTGTAGGAACGATGTAAACCACCATAGAACGCATTCCATTCTCCTGACTCCATCCTGCTAGTATGTACGAGTTTGAGAACGGCTGCAGAAGGCGGGATAGTGTCTAAATTTCTCCAAGAATGAAGGGAAAATAAATATACAGTATGCACAATTGTTATATAATTGATTATTATAGTCAAACATCGATGCAAGAGATGGTATTTAATTTGATGGAGAGGATCTTCCTGGAGTTGTTGATAAGCCATCCGCTTTGTGCGCATGAGGTCGTGGGTTAGGACCCACTCACTAAGTATTGTGTATAAATTGGATTGTTTTGAAGTTCCCTGTGGATTATAGCTTGAAACTAGAGAGTTACGGGATATGAGTGGTACTCTGTTCAAGAGGCGTTCCGCTTCATTGAGATGATGGGAAGAATGCATTATGTTGGGAAATATTGCTGCTTATTTTAAATATTTGACCAGATTTCAAACTAATTCAATCATCTAGAGCAGTATTTACCTACGTGGGGCCCATTCCACACGGTGGGAGGGGGGATTTGATGTTCAAAAAGGGGGGAGGATGGGTGCAATTTAGGAGGTAGTAATTCAATTTTGAATTTTTTTAAAATATGTTTATGTTACGACGGAGGACATCAGAACTTTAGAAAGACTGATATAGACCTTTTTACATTTTATTGTTTCAATCTGCTGATGAAATCACGTATAATTTTTTTAATATAAAAAAACGTGGCACACTATCTACTTTGTTTGACTGCATACACGAAATGACAACTCTTATTACCATTACACAGTGTAGTTTTTTTCTGTTTTTACAACATACTATTAGGACTCACACATTTTCGTAATTTTTGTGTTAATAATTGTAACGGTAATTTCCCTTAAAAGCCAGATTTTTTTAATGGATACTTGAAATTGTCATGATAATACATGATTTGTATGATATTCTGCATGTATTTACATTTGCAAGTAAATTTAAGTAAGAAGCAAGAGGACAATTAAAAAAAATTACAATTCCTGTTAGTCTCAAGAATATTTACATTTGCAAACGCTGTGTTTAAAAAAAAAGTATTTGAATAAAAATTATATATAAAAATATTTAAATAAAAATTGTTTGTATAGTTTTGAATAAAAATTATATATAAAAATATTTAAATAAAACTTGTTTGTATAGTTTTTAATAAAAATTATATATAAAAATATTTAAATAAAAATTGTTTGTATAGTTTTGAAAAGGTGCATATTTCTTTTTTAATTTCACTTTAGTTAGTTTTATAAAAAGAAATATAAGTATTGGTACCGAATTATACCAATTCCCCGCCGAAGACGGATGTTTCGGGCCATTGTCGCAAATAAAACGGCGACACAAAGCATTTCCATTCTCTGGACTACATCCTGCTGGAAATCTAGATTAGATCACGGCCCTACTACAAGAGGGATCCAGCAAGAGTTTGAGAATGAGCGCTGAAGAGGAAGAAAAAGATACTAATTCCGCATTTAGTTTTTGTAAAAACATTCCTTTTTCTCGAAATCTCACATTATAGAGAAAATGTTATCGCTCTCATATAAACATTTATGTACATTTTTCCAATTATTTTTTGTTTACATATTATACATACCGGAACCTAATATATTTTAAATATTTAGTTGTCATATTTTTATTATGGGAAACCTTAAATGGAGTAAAAGACGGTAAAAAAATATGTTTACCTTTAGCGACCTCGCCTAAATATTAAATTTGTCATAAAACCTGGTTGCGAGAAGTCCAGATGAACGTCCCTGAAATTTTGAAGAATGTCGAAACGTTTGTGTAAGGTGACACAGAAGTACAAGCAGTCACGTGTGCTCACTTCAAAATACTCATTGGCTAGTTCCTTTTTTGACTGGCAGACGATAGAGTTAACTTGTCTGGAAGTTGAAGGAGAAATCTTAGAAGAGTAAGGGAAAACACTTTTAAGAAGTGGAGATAGAGATAGTAAAAATATATAATAAAGAGGGAATGAGGACGTTAAGATGACGAAGAAAGGAAAGTGTGGAAAATGTTTTTCCAGAAGCGGAGTAAATAAATATTGGGATGAGAAAATTGGAGGTCTCGTTCATGGATACCTGGACACAAATTTTAATGATATGAGAAAAAGACAAGGATTAAGGAGGATGAGAAGGGAGGGTTTAGATATTTTGAATGTGGGGATAAAAATTGGAAATCGAGGGAATGATGTGAGTCAGAATAAATAGGACATAATAACGCGAGTCAGAAATAAATAAGACAATAATAAGTAAGGAGTCGGAACAAATAGGACAATAATAAATAATGAGTCGGAATAAATAAGCCATAATACTCAATGCGAGTCAGAAATAAATAAGACAATAATAAATACGGAAACGAAATAAATAGGACAATAGTAAATAATATGAGAATAAATAGGACAATAGTAAATAATATGAGAATAAATAGGACAATAGTAAATAATATGAGAATAAATAGGACAATAGTAAATAATATGAGAATAAATAGGACAATAGTAAATAATGTGAAAACGATTGCAGGGCCGTAATGCGCATTTATCAAAAAAGAGAGTGGGGAAGTTGCACAATTATTTCAATTAGTTTCTGCTTCTATTGAATTTTTGGTAAAGAAAAAAAAACTGTAAAAGGGTGAGAAATTTAAAAAAAAGGTGGTGGGTCTAATCATCTTTTTTTAAAATTAATAACTATAATTTTCTGGTTTCCCAAACTTGGGACAGCACTTAAACCCAACAAGTCTTCTTCCGTCATATATCTACACATATCTATGTCCATGCACACTTGATCAGACGATGACAAGGACATAAAGACAAGAATAAGAAAGGAGGGAAAGTTCCCAACTGTGATAATGTGCTACTGCTTGTGAGGTGTGTATGTGTTGTTGTGTGTGGATGCATGATGTGTGGGTGTAGTGTGTATGCGAAAGAGTAAACTGTTTTGATATGTATTATCTGAAAATATATGTGATTGCCGCATCTAGGTAGTTAGCCAAACGGGCATCCACACTGCACATCGAACCATCGGTTCATAAGTGTTCTGATGTCCTCCTCAAGTTATCTCTCAGAATGTATAAATTGATTATATCCATCTAGCTGGGTGTCATCCTCAAGATATCTCTCAGAATGAAGCAATTGATTGCATCCATCTTGCTGGGTGTCATCCTCAAGATATCTCTCACTGTGTAGCAACGGATTACACCCACCATTGGCTGGTTTACGATTGTCTTATAGGCATTTACGAGTCTGTTGAGGTTCACACACAAGAATAGTTTATATATATATATATATAGGGCATATGCGTGTGTATGTGTGTGTGTTTGTGTGATAAAGAGAGAGAGAGAGACAGAGAGAAAGAGAGAGATAGGGAAACTATTTTTGTATGTGCTTTTCTGTGTTACCACCCTAGAATATCACTGCAGCATGAAGTTCCGTTTCCGAAATCACTGCAACGGACCCCTAACATCCTTTGTCTTGAGGAAGCAATCTGACTGGCTTTAACATGTCCTGGTGATGTTTTCTTCCCGTTTGCATAATTATCTAAGATCTACAGAAAGATGTCAATCTAAATATGAAGTTTGGTACGTTTTTCTGTTACATAGCATGGTTTTTTTTTTGTTTGTTTGTTCTTCATTTCACCAGTTATTTTTACTAATCATATTTTGTGTACTTCCGCATCACTTTCATTATTACTGTTGTCTTCAACTCCGTCTCTTTTCAGCACATTCTTTCACACTGCCGGTGTGCTAGCCAGTCGTAATGGAGATGTTTTTCACTGACACGGTGTTACATCAGGAAATAAAATCGGCACTTCTAGTTCTAATCACATATGTCTAAAGTGTCTTATTATTCATTCACGCACTATTGCTTTACTTTACCGTTTCATTTCATAGAATACATTGCGGTTAAATATCTTTCTAGCAAAATAACTCTTAAGAAAGATTACAACATGCCAGATGAAATACCAGAAAAAAAGGCTATAAACGTACCAGAAGTGACCGAATGAGAAATGAAGACATCATAAAGACATTAAAGACCATATCATGCAAACTATATATATGTAGACAACAGACCAACTGGTTCGGCCACCTTATGAGAATGGAACCATCACAACCAGTCCTCCAGGAATTCAACAGCAGAAAGAACGGCTGCAAAGCAAGAGAAAGACAAAGAACACGATGGGAAGATTCAATCAGATAGATTGCTAAAAACCACGGCCTAACCATGGAAAGCGCCACAAAGATGACCAAAGACAGAAATCTTGAACTCCCCACGACGCATAACAGCAGTTATAGAAAAACAATAGATAGATAGCGGTCTTCAAAAGCTTGTCAAACTTTTCATTTATTTGCATTAACTTTTTGTTTCTCTTGTATTATTTTCTTGATAAAGTAGTTTTGTTCGAAACGTGGATTCGATATTTTTTAAAAGCGTAAACTAAAACCCTTCATGTTCACCCGTTTTCCCTTCAATTTTTTTTACACATCAATAATGCAGTTTATTTAAAATAAACCACTTGATGTTCACCCGTTTTCCCTTCAATTTTGTTACACATCAATAATACAGTTTCATTTAAACTAAACCACTTCATGTTCACCCGTTTCTCCATTAATTTTGTTACACATCAATAATGCACAGTTTCATTTAAACGAATTCTAAAAATAATAATTAAATGATCGTTTTCGGTCAGTATTTTCTAATTTAAAGAAAAGTAAGAAGATCTTGAAAATAATGAAGTCTTGTAGACGAAGAATCACGTTGACTAATACAAGAAGACTTATTGTTAATGCTTTGCATAACACAATATTCTGGAGCAGGGGTTCCTAGTTCCTAGACTCTGGGTAGCGGTTTTTAAACTTCTTAAACTCTTCCAGCTTCTTAAACGGTACAGTACAAATAGATCCACCACATAGTCGAGTTATTTCCCTTTTCTGTTTGTAAATTTCATGTTTTGCATTTAATACTTTAAATATGTATGTATTTTAATTTTTGGGTTAGGGCTATTATAGTTGTGTTTTACATAACTAATCCTAACCCAAACCCTAAATAAAAAAATGTTTCAATTATTAAATGATGAACATGAAATTTTGAAATATAGACAAGGGACATAATTAAACATATGGTGGCGTCTACTTGTACTGTGCCTCTTAAACTCTTGGGATCCTCTCAGATGATACTTGAAGGCATTACGCGCCTTTACATTACAATAGAAAGATAACTGAACATATATAAAAATAGAGTGACAGAAACAAGGATAAAACTGTACACAAGATATTTATTTTAGTCACCGCTCACACAATTTGATAAATGTTGATTACACAGAGGAACAGGTACAAATTTAAACGGGCACGGTTGGTGCGGACACTAAACCAGGACCGGACTCTGAATACAGATGTCTAAGAAGACCGACATTATCTGAGTATCCAAGGGTGCAGACCAGAGAAAGTCTAAGTTACCGATCGGACATATATTAAAAGAAAATTGTTTATTGTCTATTAGCAACACATTAGAGGGGCTGTCCAGAAATTTCGTAAACGATTAGGAGGAGGAGGAGGTTTCGTGTATTCTTGACAAGTTGGTGACAAGAGGGGGAGGGGATTTCCAAAATGGTCACAATATTGTTGACGTAGTTCATGGTCATCCTGTGACTATTATATTTTTTTTCTTTCAAACATTTTGTTTTCTATGGTTGATACCGAGAAAATTCATATCTCATCTTCAAATATGATTTTTTTTCTTTGGTTGATACCGAGAAAATTCATATCTCACCATCTTCACGAGGATGTTTTCTATGTTTGATACCGAGAAAATTCATATCTCAACATCTTAAAATAGGATGTTTTCTATGTTTGATACCGAGAAAATTCATATCTCAACATCTTCAAATATGAAGTACTTGTGCTTAGCGATCGCAGCAGAAAAATAATATTGAATGGGTGTTTACGACAACAAAAAGTTTAAGAACCACTGTTTTAGGGAACTCATTTAACTTTCGTATAGCTTCATTTATAGATTGAAACACAGCACACATGTGTTTTGTATTAAATTGTAGGTATCTTAGAAGCTGTAGATGGGTAGGCATGGAAACATTTTAGTTTATCTTTAGAAACAAATGTACACTAAATGTGTCACCTACGATCCCAATATAAATATATGTACACACAATCACCTACGATCCCAATATAAATATATACACACACAATCAACTACGATCCCAATATAAATATATGTACACAAAATCAACTACGATCCCAATGTTCATCCCATTCCTGTGTTACCAACAAGAATGTAGACACATTCATTTCATTTAGACACCAGCATGTCCTTGAAAATAAATGAAACTGGTTGTTGTCAGTCTTGGGGACCACACTAACTTCAATCACTGTCCGTGAGTCTACATGGATACTACCATTATTCAAGACTATACCGGTGAAAATTAGTCAATCACGTAGGTCGTGATGGCTAGTATAACCAGAACTGAGGCCTCCAGAATTTTCTGATGGTTGTAAAGCTCTGGTATAACCAAATTCAACCAGCTTCCACATTTAAAAGGAACGTACTTCACTATAAGAGTAAGATTCCACTGGATCACATGTTCAAGAGAAAAATCAGTCTTTTCTTCACTCAAAATTATGTTATTCGAGCATGTCAGAACATATGTCAGTGTGCACTACTGTCCGACCAACGACAAACTCAACTGTGCCTACATCACCCTCAGAGTAAATGTCATGAATCAAGGATTGGAAATCTTCCTCCACAACCATTATTTTATGGTTCTTATACTCTCTGTTCAAACTGAAACTTAATGAACATGCATGGCGGAGTGACACTCTCATCTGTTCTGCAATGCTACCTATATCATCAGATAAACATATTTCATTAAAAAAATATCATTATAGTAAACGGTACATGCTAACAACAAAATACAAGGATAGAAGACTTTTTTTAAAAAGAGGATTCATCACAGCGAAAACAACGGACAACAACGTCGATGCTAAATCAGTTATTAGTACGTTGAGTATACTATTGCAAGATTTTAATACACTAATTTCTTTTATATTCTCATAATTAGGTGCTGACTCAGTTTCTTGATTCTTGATTAGAAACTGGCCTCACAGCATGGGTGACATTCACATAAGTGCTCCGCCCTCTGTTCCAGCAGCCATTCGACTCGATAGTGTTTCGAGTCTAATGCTGCCGAAACAGATGTCGACATCAGGCACAACTCTGGCTCTTGCGACAGGTTTCTTTGTTGTTCCGCCCACCCACTCCGTGCCCGTAACTAGTTCAAGCACAACGTTGGTCTATCGAAACAACATGGTAACTGTTATCGAAGGTTACGACTACGTGATTGTACAGATTACGTGCCATGAAGATTCTATAAGAAGATAATCTCAATATAAAGGCATGTCATCTACTAAGGTTTTCTGTTGCACAGTTTGTCTAGTGAGTCATTGGTGAGACCCAAAGAAGCAACCGCCGACTCAGTGTTGAAGGTTGGCTGCAACGGACACAACATCTTCTATATCTTGCCTTGGTTGTACACTTTCTTAGACTATAACCAATCAGCCTCATGATATCTGCCCCCCCCCCATTTGTGTATCTGCCTATCTTTTGCTCACCGCCCATCGACTCTTCAAGCAAGGTATCGTGTCTTAATATGTCCAAAATATGTTATTGTTTGATTTTTGTTTCTTTTAATAGTTCTTTTTTCATAAGCAGTGTTATTCAAATTTCTTTGTTGTCTTCTTTTGCCATGAAGTTCTCACTATTCTTCTTAATTTCCATATTTAAAAAGGCATCGTTCTGTCTTTTAGATGTTTGTCAATTTGATGTTTCTTAATCAAACTTAGTGTAGATCATAGGTTCCCAAACGTTTTTTGTCCACCGCCCACTTTGTAAGACATGCATTTTGTAACGCCCACTATTATAACAGTTTCCTGCATTTGCTATATTCTACGTAAATAGCAACTAATGATACATTACTGCTTATGTCGTAAGATAGCAAATAGTGATACATTTCACATTATGTCGTTAGATAGAAACTAGTGATACATTTCACATTATGTCGTTAGATATAACCTAGTGATACATTACTGCTTATGTCGTTAGATATAAACTAGTGATACATTTCACATTATGTCGTTAGATAGAAACTAGTGATACATTTTACATTATGTCGTTAGATAGAAACTAGTGATACATTTCACATTATGTCGTTAGAAATAACCTAGTGATACATTACTGCTTATGTCGTTAGATATAAACTAGTGATACATTTCACATTATGTCGTTAGATAGAAACTAGTGATACATTTTACATTATGTCGTTAGATAGAAACTAGTGATACATTTCACATTATGTCGTTAGATAGCAAATAGTGATACATTTCACATTATGTCGTTAGATAGAAACTAGTGATACATTTCACATTATGTCGTTAGATATAACCTAGTGATACATTACTGCTTATGTCGTTAGATAGAAACTAGTGATACATTTCACATTATGTCGTTAGATACTAGTGATACATTTCACATTATGTCGTTAGATAGAAACTAGTGATACATTTCACATTATTTCGTTAGATATAAACTAGAGATACATTACTGCTTATGTCGTTAGATAGAAACTAGTGATACATTTTACATTATGTCGTTAGATATAACCTAGTGATACATTACTGCTTATGTCGTTAGATATAAACTAGTGATACATTTCACATTATGTCGTTAGATATAAACTAGTGATACATTTCACATTATGTCGTTAGATAGAAACTAGTGATACATTTCACATTATGTCGTTAGATAGAAACTAGTGATACATTTCACATTATTTCGTTAGATATAAACTAGAGATACATTACTGCTTATGTCGTTAGATAGAAACTAGTGATACATTACTGCCTATGCCGTTAAATTATTGAAAAAATAGTTGCCAATATGTGCTTCATCTTGAACACAGTTATTGCTATACCGATTTTGATGAAACAGTCAATATGTAAAGATAGTAAATTGTATGATGGAATAACATTATGTAAAGTTGCATACAATAGTTTAAATATGAACATTCGGAATACATATTCAGATATTGTATTACAATAGTAAAAATCTTATTGTAATAATTAAAACATCAATAAATATATTACACAAAATCTATCTATCTATCTATCCATCCATCCATCCATCCATCCATCCATCCATCCATCCATCCATCCATCCATCCATCCATCCATCCATCCATCCATCCACCCGAAACCCATCCACCCACCCACCCATCCATCCATCCATCCATCCATCCATCCATCCATCCATCCATCCATCTATCTATCTATCTATCTATCTATCTATCTATCTATCTATCTATCTATCTATCTATCTATCTATCTAAGCCGAAAAGTGAAGCATGCAGGGTATGAAAGAAAGCTCATAAACCTCCCGACTGCACATAGGAAGTAAGAGCTAATCGCTAGTAATTCCTGGGGTTTTCAAGCAAACAAACATCTATCTTTCTATCTAATCTATGTGTTTGTTTTTCTGACATCTTTCTGTCTATCTATCCATAGTAATTTCCACTTGTGATATTAAGACTAGTTGGCGAAGGTTGGAGTTGTCTCTCTTTGGTCATTTGGGTTACATTGACCATGGTCAACCCGTTTCTCTTTACGTTTTCTGTGATTGTATTCACCCAATCAAGTTTTTGGTCTTCCTCGTGCCTTGTAGTCAGATCCTCTGCTGCCTGCATGCAAAAAGGGATGGTTGTGTTGATTGCATTCTCATAATTTGACGAAATCACCTGGTATGTTGCATCTCGATGTAGTCTTGCTTTGAGAGAGTCTTTATTTCTTTCCTGATATCTTCATTTATCAAACAACTCTACGTGACTGATTCAACAGGTCAAACTGATGTTAACATTTGTCGATAAAAACTAGACCTAATGAGTTGATTATTGAATTTTTAACGGCGTTTTCTCTGTTTTAATCGACGTTTGGGATGTATTGCCAAGCTAACTATGGTTTCTACTATCGTTTCTGCTATTGTTTTGGAAATTGATTCCATAAAATAAACAATTTCGCATCTGTTTTGAAAATCGTCAATGTTCTCTTCGATATATTCCATTCACGATTACGTTTGCGTAAATAACTTCGATACAATTCCATTCACGATTACGTTTGCGTAAATAACTTCGATACAGTTCCATTCACGATTACGTTTGCGTAAAGATTACGCAACTTTCATACGTATAAACTTGTACGTTTTCGGATATGAAGTCTCGTTAGAAACGACTAGACAATCGGATTCTTTTATCGTGGTGTGGTGTTCGTTTTCCAGGAACATAAGGCTTTGTTGTTGTTGTTTTTTTCAATTTAAATTAAGCTCAACACAGTTTATATTTTGGCGGATTTCAGGTAAGGGAAAATGTGTTCTTTTTGCCTACTATAAATTGTATTTCAACTATAAATTGTTTATTAAGCTCTATTTGATTCGCACCAGGAGAAATGTTATTCGCAATTATTTTCCGAAATTTTAATTTTTTTCTACGCCCTATACTTATGAAACTGTGCTAGAATGAGCGTCTTGAAATGGAACATATATTACATATTCATTCATTTTCCTTTTGCGCTGAACTTAGCGCATAGCGCAGAGATCAGATATCTCCAATTCTGTCTGTTCAAAGCTATTCTGTGCAGTTCTTGGATAGTATGGATATTGATTGTTTTACTTTCTCTAAGTATTGTTCTTCTGAGTGTTTCTTTTGGTCTACCCCTGGCTCTTTTGCCTGTAGGTATCCATTCAAGAGATTGGTGATGTATTCTATTGACGTCTCGTAGGACATGCCCAATGTAGGACCAATGGCGTTTCCTGATAACTTCTGTGATGAAATTTTGATTTGTCTCTTCTCCGATTTTATCATTCGATTTGAATTCACTCCAATGGGTGTTAGTTATCCTACGAAGACATTTGTTCTCAAAACTCAGTAATTTCTTTTCTGAAGACAAAGAGTTTTTCCAGCTCTCACATCCATACGATAGCACTGGAATAACGCAGGAATTAAATAAGCGCATTTTCGTGCGTGTGCTGATTGACTTTGATCTCCAGATATTAGACAATCTGTTAAATGCACTTGATGCTAGTGCAATGCGAGTTGTAATTTCTGGCATGACATCACCGTCGAGTGTTAGTTTGCTTCCCAGATATGAGAATTTGCGTACCTTTTCAAGTTGTTGTTCATTTAAAGTAATTGCGTTAGGTGAATTGGTGAAGTCCATAATTTTTGTTATATTACATATGCTACATATTTTTTTTTTAAATTCTGCCTATCATTAGAATTGCTGCTTTCGTGCAAAAGTTCAACTGTGCGCTAAAGTTATTGCAATTGTGTGCGGAAAATGTGATGTTTAAATCTGTATTATTGTCTCGGCCTACACACACTGTCGTCGAGAAACAGAAATAGCTGATTTAGGCTTAAATGATATTTTAGAATCAAGGAGAAAGTACAACTAGTTTGTGTACTGCATTTAATAACAAATATATACGACATTCAGTAATTACATTAAAGCAAACAATAGTGTATTATTTTTTTTAAATTTAAGAAATAATTTATATGCAGGCTGTTACGCCTTTGCCTCACGACAAATACATAATGTGTCAGTAGTCGTTAGAGGATACACATATGCCGAATGGCAATTGTTGCGTATTACGGGTAAGCATATCATAAACTTTAGATAATACTATACATTTGTATGATATGTATACATGAATAACTCCGTAACTCTATGTTTCGTGTCCATCAGTATAGAAATCTCGACGACTGCATCAATTTCAATAAAAATTGGTGCATCGATTACTTAGGTAACTAGTTCCCCCGTATTCGGTATGGGATATCTATTACACAATGTTTACAAATGACCGATACATTTTAATTTAAGGACAAAACAGAAATGCTGATGCAAACAATATTATACGATTCGCTCAAAGATATATATATATATATAAAAGAGTCTACCTCCGTAACTATATGCTGTGTTCTTCGTTATAGGCTTCTAAACTACATAGCTTAAATGAACGAAATTTTACACCGTTATTGTTTAGCTAAGATAGAGAACACCGATACATATTAAAAGTTCGCCTGTAGTCAATTGATATGTTTGGTTAATCTCTTACCATCCGACCGCTCATAGATTACGACAAGAATATAATTAGACATTTATTCACTTGTTTTACGCTTTCAGAAAATGGATGCATGGTTGTTTTATCTTAAGCACACTTTATTTTGGGCGTAATGATTTCGGCGCTCTGTGTTAGATTCCATGGACGTTGGTTTAATTCAATTTTCTTCCAATGTTTAGAAACTTAGGCCTAAACATATGAAATTCTTTGGCGCATTTGAAGGATAATTCGCGTCTATTATTTTTGGTTTGTTTTATTTAAACGAATTCATTCAAACCACGTAGACCTACTGTATGTAGTGTAGGGGTTTAACATAATTTTTTTTTGATAAAGAAGAGGACATAACAAATGGCGGTCATGGCTCTCCACAGCTCTCTGTTCACAGTATTATGTATCAAAATCGTTGCTGTTTCCTTGCCGTGCCAGGTTGTCAAACTGTCTAATATTTTCTCACGTTCGCCCTCTGTCTCTGTTGCCCTCAATTTTTCCTGTTGTGATTATGTTCTCTAAACCTGCCTGTCTCATGAAGTGATCAAATAAAGAAGATTGCTTTTTTTGTTATATTGTTGATTAAGGTCCGTTTCGCATTTGACTCTTTCAACACCTCTACATTAGTTTTTCTGGCAGTCCATGGTATTCTCAGCATTCTTCTGTAGAACCACATCTCTGCGTATTGTATATATCTGTATATATAGAACCATAAACCGCCCACTGCCACAATTGGGGAGTGGGTCCTTGAATTCTGGACAGTTGTTGACAAGAGGGAGGGGAAATTTCCAAACTATTTTTGACGTAATTTATGGACATAACCAAGGACTTTAAAATGTTTTAAAAAACGATGAAGGCAACATGCATGTAGTAAAATATTAGAAGCGGTATATTAAATAAAAAAAACTCGAAGTTAGGAAATAAGATCTAGACGTGAAATGACCGCATCTGCAATGTTCAGTTTGAATGTCATTTTAATAAAAGAAACAGAAAAGTAAAGCAGTAAATATGAACTTATATAAATATTTCGTAATACTTAGGGGAGTTCATAAATTACGTCAGCAATAAACGGAGTAGGGGTCTGGATAAGTGTGACAGTTGTTGACATGGGAAGAGAGGGTTTGACAAAAGTCTGCGTGAACCTTTTTTTTGATACACCTGTTGATTGTTTGAATTTGAAAAATAATCTAAGTATATCTGCAAACAATATTTTTGGGGGTGGGTTGGTTTGTAAATCATTTTTGACTTAATTAAGCAGAGGAAGGGGTCTCTGAACTCTTGACACGTTATTGACAAAGGTGTTTCTTTGTAAAGATGTGAGAGCTGAAAGCGAAATAAAATATAGGCCTGTGAAAGCAAATGCTACAGTCGAGTGTTACAAATTCATGACACTGACAGAACGAATGAACAGTGTAGACGATAGAAACAAAATAAACGTACTTGCAGGTCAACACGAACATCTGTTGTTAGTGGTGAAACAAACGTATGTTGTTTGAGTGTATAGTTAAACATCTCAAATTTATGTCATTTGAGTGTATAGTTAAACATCACAAATTTATGTTATTTGAGTTTATAGTGAAACATCTCAAATTTATGTTATTAGAGTTTATAGTTAAACATCTCAAATTTATGTTATTTGAGTTTATAGTGAAACATCACACATTTTTGTTTATTTAGTTTATTATTAAGCATGCTTTAATTTCCAAGAGTATGCTGCAGAAGAAGGTTAGGAGATGAAGAGAAAGTGTACATTGATAATATTAAGATCTGTTTAAAATTACTTTTCCTCACACTCCAGCAAGGGTTAGGTACCGATTTTGTGCTGATGTATTACTTTTCCTCACACTCCAGCAAGGATTACATACCGATTTTGTGCTGATGTATTACTTTTCCTCACACTCCAGCAAGGATTACATACCGATTTTGTGCTGATGTATCCCAAGTTGCAACTCCTACAACATAAAAGATTATGATACTGAACAGAGACTCAACGACATTACTCACACAGAGAGAGAAAGAGAGAGAGAGAGAGAAATATAAAAGAGATGTACAAAGTAGATAATATAGTTATTGCGTTGTGCGTTCGAAGCGGCGGTGTCTCAGTAATTAGTGTACTAATTCCCAGTCGTGCGGTTCAAAGTTCTATTTCCAGTTCAAAGTTAATTAAATTTAGAAAACAAACGCTTCTAAGATCAATAAAACCAATGGAAATGAAATATATACGAAACAATTTGGCAACATCTTTATGAAAAGTAGACTAGTGTAATCCGTATTACTCTACGTATTGCTGATTAATTGAATATATTGAGGCTACACATTGGTGCCCAATTTACATCATTAAATGTATATATGCAATTTTGATGATTGTTTTAAAACTTGACTTTGCCAAAACAAATTAACCAAATTTTACAGTTCACCTATGATATGTTTTTCATTCTAATTATGCAAACACAAATATAATTTCCACCAAAAGATCAAACAAAAGTTAATAATTGCCACGTCCATAAACAATCGAAAGCACGAAACTCACTGCTTCCAGGAAACTTAGAATGTCATGCGTTCCGGTCATCAATTTTCATGCAATGAGTCAGTACAGAGCGGTTCCAGTGAAGGAAACATAGCACTAGTCGTGTTGCTGGTTTCGTAATGACCCTCGCTAACGCTCAGTGACAAACTGATCATCTCGTCATAGGCACTCTGGAATCTCCGGATTGTGTCTCTTGACAAGTTGATAAATACTTGAATGTCTCATTTGATTGTCTCCCTTGTTATTCATTCTTATGATTATTGGTGCCATAAACACCTCTCGACAATATAATTATATTGCACAAATAAAAGATGGAATGTCAAAGTAAACTTTTGCTAATTTTCTAAATCCTGCATTCTGTAAAATCTGCCGGCGTGTTTTCTTTAGCTTACAAACATTTAAGGGAAAAAAATGTAATAAAGAAGTCGCTATGGTTCCAGTTCCTCTAATTAGGTTTTAAGAAACCTAGTTTTTAAGTCTGGCCAGAGACGACCAGTAAACAAGATTAGTTACCGCAAGTGCCGAGCAGCCAAACCAGACAAACAGCTTTTCCCAAACAGTCCAGTGTAACTTTAGAAAAATCCTAGCTGGCCATCTCGAGTTAAATAGTCTCAATTCACAAAATATCATTGTTATTAGATTTTTGTTTTAAAAAAACCGAGATGTTTTCACATTCAATCTTGAAGTCGAACTGAATTTGGATTCTCTATAGTATGAGTATCATCAGTTCAATTGCAATCAATAGCTATTTGTAACCCAGTATCTTAAACTGGTAGGTCTCGGCTTCAGAGCATGAATTCCATAGCACCGGCGAAAGTATTCAATAGGATATTATTTAGAGAATGTCTAATGTTATTTTTAAAATGGTATTTGATCTGCGATGATGAAAATCCCATGATTCTTCTTCTTCTTCAGCGTTCATTATCTAACTCCTGCTGGATCTCTCTAGTAGCAGGACCGTGATCCATTCTAGATTTCCAGCAGGATGTAGTCCAGAGAATGGAAATGCGTTGTCTCGCCGTTTTATTTGCGCCAATAGCCCGACACATCCGTCATCGGTGGGAAATACCATGATAACTAAATACCATGATCAATAAATACATTGATAACTAAATACATTGATAACTAAATACTATGATAACTAAATAACAGGATAACTAACTAACATTATAACTAAATACCACAATAACTAAATACATTGATAACTAAATAAAATGATAATTAAATACCATGGTAGCTAAATACCATGACAACTAAATATATTGATGACTAAATACAATAATACCTAAATACCATGATAACTAAATACCATGATAACTAAATACCAAGATAACTAAATACCAAGATAACTAAATACCACGATAACTAAATACTATGAAAACTAAATACAATGATAACAACTAAAACAACTAATATAGAGGTGCTCAGAGATGAGCGACTAAAGAGACTCGTCGTTATCAAGCGCGTCTTCGCATGTACGTCTGGTTGCAACGGATACCTCCAACATCATGTGACTCTTTTCTTGGGGGTACACAGGGCCGTAGATATGTCTTCATTAAGGGGAAGATGGTTTACCTTAGAAAATTTAATTCGTCAGTTTTGTGTACAATTCCATCATTTTCAGCTCGGGACAAATGAGCATACAACGTGAAACCTAGAAATGTGAGTGATGGAAGTATTTTCATTTCAAGAATAAAAGTCTCCCTACATAGTCAGATCATCTACTAGACGTATAATGTATCCGGATGGTTTGTCTGGTAGTTACCACGGCGAAGACGTATGTGTCGGGCCATTGCAACAAGTAAAACAGTGACACAATGCAATTCCGTTTCTTGGATTGCATCTTACTGCAAATCTAGTAGACCCACTATAAGAGAGATACAGTGGTAATTTGAGAACAAACAAAACATTTATTATGAAAGCAATGACAACATAATTAGCGTAAAATAATTCTTTAAAAATCATTACATCCAACAGATGCTGGGTTAATCGCAATGTTCTACTAAATTATTCTGTGTGGATGTTCAGTGTCTTATAAAGGTATATTAACAGAAACGTCGACTATGGCCTTACTGCTATAACAAAATTTTATTTCGTATTTATTTATTAACACAAATAACATTCAACACATTAATGTCGTTAATATTTTAGATTACATTACTCGGGCATGGAGATGTACATGTCATAAACGATTTGATGAAAGTGAAATTAAAATAACACAATTTTGTATAAGTGTATTTAATTTTAGGGGAAAATAGAATTCCGTGCACTTGTTATATGCAGAGTCTGCTTCCGTCGGTTTATTTAATTATCTTTCTTCGTATATTTTTACATTTTGTGCTTCTCTATTGATGATTTTTCCCCGTTATCTTTTCCTCTCTCATTTCTAATTTTTTCACTTTCAGTTTTTCCGCGTTCTATTTGAATTTTATTTGTGGTGTTGATCATCTTTTTAAATGTCATTCAATGTTTCATTTCTCTGTCGCGTTTTCTCACTATCTTTTTGTTGTCTGTATTTATGTTGTCTCTTCCACCTCATTACATCTTCTAGTATATCTTAGTAGCATGCAATACGACGTGTTCTTTCAGTCAAGTAATCACGACAAGAAGGATTTTTTATAAGTATGTTGATCCGCAATTCGAAAATTCAACATACAAGGTATTACAATTTTTTAACCAAAGAACAAAACATTTTAACCAAAAGAGCTTTGTCAGAACATAACAGCAAACGATAAGCAAATGCTAGAACTGTTTGTGATCACATCACAATAATAAATGAAAACACAAACGTTGGAAGGAGATTAACATTAATTGCTACTAAAAAACCGAAGGAACCGAAACGTGACGGGCGAAAATAAATACAAATAACAGACCACAACATAATATATATATATATATATATATATATATAACAAAACTCTATTTCATCATAGATAAATGGTGGACGTTATTGTAGGGCCTAGGTAACGAAACTCCGGCTCTCTGGCGGCGTGGTATAGAGAACGTCTGTCACGGCCATGGTGTCGGGTTAGAATCTCGCCACAGACAATTGTGCATCTGGACCGTTCAGAAAGCAATGTTAAATTACTGAACGTATTTGTACTGCCTAAAAAATAACTACAAATAAAAAAATACTGGATTTATGGTTATATTTTGAATAGGATATTCTACCATGTGTACCAAAATCTGTGTCAACTTGTTGTAGATGGTTGTCGTTTAACGTGGTACTTATTGGTAAAGTATATCCTTGACATCTATTCACAATCCTCGTGTTGTTTATTGGTAAAGTATATCCTTGACGTCTATTCACAAT